>JAOTQE010036196.1:0-10132 GCA_025631205.1 Nesometra sesokonis
GGTACTATTTAGGTGCTATACTAAATGATTCAATTACTTTCAACCTGTTATGATTGGGTTTTCTTTGATTTTTCGGAAGTTTGCGCTTCTACAGTATCTGTATATACACCAAAAGCTC
Organism: Nesometra sesokonis; assembly: GCA_025631205.1. NCBI lineage: Eukaryota > Metazoa > Echinodermata > Crinoidea > Comatulida > Antedonidae > Nesometra > Nesometra sesokonis. Next base: position 119 of record JAOTQE010036196.1, read on the forward strand.
CCAGGTCTCTGTGATTGTCCTCAAGTCTCCAGCAATTTTAGTTCATTTCCTGGGCTCTCGGAATTATCAAACTTTCTCTTGGAATTTGATTTTCTCCAGAAAATTTTCCATGTTTTTTGATATTTTGATACTTAGTGCACAAATTTGCCTATTTTTTCAGAATATTGGTAAAAAAGGGAACTGTGAAGTATACCAATATTTTTGGTGCTATTTTAACAATGACAAAATATGTCAGAACATAATTAGTCTATAATACACACGGTGTTAAGCTTATAAATAATGGTACTGTACTTGTACACACATTTTATGAAGAGCACATATTAAATTGAAAAAAAAATTAAAATAAAAACAAATACAAATTTGTAAGTCTCACTAGTTACTGTATGGTTCCACTAAGAATCAGTAACAAGAATAAATAAACTACACTATTTGAAACACTGAACCTATCGATATTATTACAGTATACATCGTAATACTTAATATACCTAATAATATCTAAACCCTATACTGTAACTTAAAAATGTAATATTGTTGGGATTATTTGGAGTTTACCTGGGTCCATTACTGCTTGATTAGCACTACTTAGGAATATATTCAGAAAATACTTAATTAACTGCTAATTCTAGTTACTTTTTATGGTTGATGATATTGCAGTGTTCGGTCAACCTATTTAAATTAACATCCCAGCATCTGCATCTATCATCAGAATACTATCAACATTATGCATTTTAAAAGTACCATTTCGTCTAGTTAATTTATATCATCCGACATGCCAACTTGATTCACGGTGTGACAAATGGCACCAGATACTGATAATAATTTTGACGCCCAACGCAAAGAAATAATCACTGTTACACCTTCAGCCTACCTTTGAATAGTTGAAGATTTTTTTCATAGCTTTTTCCGTGATTATTTTCTTGGTAAGTCATTCTATGACGAAGTAGAAATAGAATCCAAATGAGGCAATGATGCCTCTGCCGAAAAAGACTCGGCCGCTCTAAAACCTTTCAGCTGAAAATCACTTGGATATGGTCGAGCAGCAATGTTAGTAAATCGGGTAGATTAGTTCGGTTCCACTAAATGTGATATCCGCTAATGCACGTAGCTTCATCACGGTGATTAATTTAAACAGGTGGAAATGTGTGAAAACAGGAAAATAACGGAGACCAATGGTTCGGATCTACATGGATGCATCATTTGCAAAAAAAAGTAAAATCGACTGTTTTAACATCTAAAACACACAAAATTTAATCCTCACGTTATGGGATTCTAATAAGACTGGCTAGAAATGGGTAAATTTTGATGTATTTTCCTATTTTAACAAGACCTTTTGTATAATTGCAAGGGGTTGGAAAATCTTTCTTTATCATGCTTACAACGTTTCACACAAAGAGGTGTTTAAATAAACCTTTCACGTAAAACCAGTAGGTACTGATAAATAATTAGTTATTGGGGTCAAACATAAATAGAATTTCAACTAGACCACATAAAGCATTGAGATTACCGATAATTATAATTTCAATGGATGACCTTAGTCATTAAGTTAAACACCTGTAATTAAGTAATTACTTAAGTCCCATTTATTTATTGGTGGTGGTAGACAAACCGAATATTCTTATTTTATTAATTATAATATATCATTTTTTAATATTCCCGGTAAAATTTTTAATTTTTTTAACGCTAGGCCTAGGCTACATCTTTGATACATGTATGTACTCACCTGCAATTCGCAGCACGGCTCGATCGGCAAGATCTGGGGCTGCATTCCAAGATGACATATATCCTTGGCTCTCACGGCGCTCCATCAACTTGACGATAGGAACACGATTCTTATCCTCATCTTCTTTCGAATTGTAGGCCATGGCCAGGCAATTATCTCCTTGGCTAGCCTAGCACGATCTAGCAGTTCTACTACACTGCTGTTCCCATTTCATAACCGTTTGACAATCATTATAAATACAAAGCGAGAGAGAGGACCAACCCTATCCTTCCTTTTTAGCGAGATATAAGATTAACTGTTCACTCATCTGCTAACCATGCCACACTGTGAAAAAGAAGAAAATAGGCCTAGGAAAGGTGATGGATTTTGACTAAGCTTTTACTAGATTACAGTAAATGGCAGAATATACTAGATAATCACATGTTCAACATCTACATAAATTATTCATCTCTACCTGTTTTATGCAGTCATTCTCTTCAAGGGGAAAAATAAGAAGGTGGACTTATCATTGATTTACACGGCACACTGCGCGGCGTGTCTCGGTGCCGATAATGGATTTGTGCTGTTTAATTAAATGGGCGCAGACGTTTTGTTAATTAATGACCTATGACATATTGACAATAACTAGAGTGGAATGGTATCTTTTCGCTTGTTATCTACTTCGATATATCGATTTGATTATGTAAATTATTCTAGACCTTAAACTCATGTGTAAATAATATAATTGACCATGGACCGTCGAGATAACGAAGGGATGTCGCTTCAATAAATGGAGACCAATGCTAAAAAAGGGTTCCCCAGAGAATTTATGTTAAATTCATTTCTGATTGGCTACTTCTGACGCTATGACTCACACACCGACCGCTTCCAATCAGGTCACAGCATTGTAAAGCCATTGACAAATTTTTAACCAATCATCTTCGCTTGTCAAACGTAAACATAATCTCCACGTGCCTTATAGTAATTCTTTTTTTATATTTAGACCACTTAAAGTCAATAACGGAAATTGTTGGAAAGTTTAAGAGACCCGTCCTGAATTCACAAAAATGCTTTAGTGCTTGATTGGCACTTAGAAATTCTTCAACAAGGTACTAGTTATTCCATAATAAACATAGGTCTAACTAGGCCTACATTTAATAACAGTTACGTTATTTACAGTCCTTATATTAGGTGCGCCGGGTCAACAATTTAACAAAAAAACAAAATACGGCTAAAATACGGTACCAGAGCAACGAAATGGGGAAACAACTTTCTCGTCATGAAAAACTTAAAAATCACGCCCACCCGGACTGGGAAAGTGCCCTTTCGGCGGATCCTGAATCCGCCCCTGATACTATGTTTTTTTGTTTGGTCTGGAATATTGAAAATAAAACCTTTAAGGAACCTACAGTATGCCTAGCCTAAAGCGAAATTTTGTGGCACAATCTCGGGCACAATGAGGGTCAACGATTTCCGGTGTTAGGCCCCTCTCAAATGTTATAAAGCAGTGGTATTAATAGATGTATGTATTGTATTATAGTTCTTTTGATGCTGTTGTATTGGAAAAACCTTTGGAATCGTTTTTCAATGTTAACGTGTGTGTGCTTCTGTTACACTGACGTCGCGATAGTTTGTAAGTAGGTAAACGTGACTTTTAAAAAAGCTCATTTTTACGAATTTTAGCATAGTAAAAAATATTTGTAGATTTTTTTAGTCACGTGGCTAATTTCTTCACTGCGGTACAAATCTGACCTGTCGTATAACAAATAATAGAGGGTTATATTTGTTTCGACATGGTAACGACCTCGACAAGAAAAAAACTAAAGTTCTCTTTTCCCTCAGCCAATTTGACAGGTTTTGTTAACTGCTTCGCCGTGGTAATGACATTTAACCAATAATAAATAAACCCGATATGCAATAATGTCTAAATGCATACTGTGTTTCGAACACCATGCATAACAAGAAATCTTACAAAGGTATTTCCTAAACTCAACAAAATTAACCTTTCGTCTAAGCTAAATAGGAACCATGGCGGCTCGAATGGGTCACACTTATAAAGTGTTGTTTTATACTTTTCTAATCAATTTGTCTTTAAGCTTAAAAAAAAATCATAGTACAGTAGGCCTACTTTTATTATAATCTCAATATAGGCTGAATGTTTTGCCAGTGAAGGATATTAAATATGTTTTGTTTTGATGCCGATTATTTTCCGATTTGTTTGCTAAAAATAATAAATACAGGAAATTGTAAGAAATTCTTAGAAATATCCCGGAAGTTGTAAGAAATATGTTATCCCAAAATTAAAATACAGTATAAAGTTAAACAAGTCGATCCGACAATAAGACGCAGAAAACTGCGCACAATAGCTGAAGCTGGTTAGTGCCACCAACTGCACGCCATCGTTTTTATTTCCAACAAAACCGGGCTGGTATTCCTATTCTACAAACGCCTCTACAAAGCGATTGAAGATAAGACGGCTACTGGTCCAACTATACAAGCAAGACCAGTGATCGAATGTATTTGGATCTGTATTGTGCTTGCTTTTATACTATTAACAATCATCTGCTATGCAAATTTCAAATTTCTGCGACTATACCTGAGGCGAAAGTCGCCGAGTGTAGTAGCCTGAGGCGTTATTCGCATTCGCAATTTGCATAACTCCAGAAACAAAAAACAAAAATATATTGTGTTTTAATAAGGAAGTAGGCTAAGCACGATATTTTAATTCAATTTTAATGTTAACGTATTACCAGTTGATGATTAATTAATTGTTTCATATATCGTATATTTAAAGCGACACCCATACAATGCTGGTTATCAGAAATTATATGGAAAAAACTAAACGCAAATAGTCACAAACGTGCGTGACAATACCGACAGACAGACAGACATTTTTGAAAAGTTGTTTATAGAGACGCTTTCCGCGTCTAAAAAGAAGTATTTCAGTGTGAAAACCAGTACACCAAGGATAATTCATTAATTACGAAGGCTTGTTTCCAGTGGGGTCCTTCTCGTGGTGATTGGGCAGTACAGCGTAAAACAATCTCTTCCTCGTATTTAAATGCATAGCCATGTTGTATACGGTGTCAGCGGCGCCAGGAATTCTCCGACAGGAGGGCAATGCCCCCGACAAGAGGCACGGGACCCCGACGGGTTGGGCAAGACTAAGCTTGTGGTGGGCATGTCCCCGGTTTTCAGTCTGACGAGCAAAAAAAACTTATTTGCCGTGTTCTGCTTGCTTTTTGCTTTTTTTAGCCCGTTTTGGTGTAGAGTAAAAGTTCAGTTTGTTGATAGACACTGTAAAAGATTTTGGGTGGTAACAATCTTGCGCAACACATATTTTTAACAGTAATAGATATTATTCTGAGGTTTTAAATGATTGTACACCAATGTATCTGACAATCCGCAAGTCTTAAAATTATTGTCACACTCTAAAAAATAAACCGTTACTGGTATTAAGTGGTCGGTATTAGGGGATTAAAACCTGATCCTTTAACAACTACATTTTAATTTTTTACGTCAGGCTTTTTAAAACAATCTCATTGTTATTAAGTGGTCTCAGGTCAGGGCAGATCCAGGATTGAGATTTTGGGGGTGGGTCTTAAATCCCGATTTTGGTTTTGAAAACCAAAAAAAAAATCTGCTAGCAGTACAGGTTCGTTTCTCATTAGTCTTTATATACAGCCGCTGTGTATCTATTTTAATACTCCATTGCCATTAAAACCGAGAAAAAAGGGTTTTTGTAGGGGGGGGGGGGATTGAGCCTGTTAATCTCCTTTAAATTCGCCACTGTAGGTTTGTGGGAAAACCGGGAATCCAGGACCCGAATACTGGGAGGAAATTAGCAGTGTTGACTAACGAGCCAAAACTCTACTCGATAAAATGAGCTCCGGCTCTGTGAATCCTTCTAAATCAAATTTGTTTTAATTCGTTATCTTTTATAACACAGCTTGTTGTCGACTGCTATTTTATAATTTTACACTTCCGGCTGTTCGTTATTTCTTCTAAAACACTGTTCAATTGTCTAGCGTTTGTTGGCTGAGCGGGTTAAACCTTTGACTTGTAACGTGCAATTACATTCATGCAGACGTTTCAAGTGCTTTTGTGAACTAAATAAAACATTTTTTGTTCAGGTTTTCGACTGTTCGTTGTTTGCTTATAAAACTTGTACTGTCGATGGTCCTTGGCCGAGCGGGTAATACGCTTGACTTGATAAATTGAAACTGACTTATATCCTGAAATGTCATGTTTATGTCATTATATTGCTTCAAAACATTAACAAATGCAAACAGAGTATAGGATTTGGGCGGATCTTAAAATAAAAACAAAACAAAGCGGATGAATAAGCCTGGAATAGTTCGATATTTGTTAGGTTTTCTCCTCGAGAATAAAATTAAAGTATACCGGTCACTAAATATGTTTATTATTATAAAAATAATAAACAGGTAAATTTCAAGACATTTAAGTTTGGTGGATTTTGGAATGTCCCATTTAATAAGCGTTCAATTCGCCTTCGCGACTATGAACAAATTGTTTTACAATTCGAACATAATCAAAACGTATCCATTAATTAATTAATCAGACGCCGCCCCCATCCTCGAAATTGTCCGATTATAGCCAAAAAGACCAATATTTACTTAATCCGACGGGTAGCTATAGACCTCCGTTGATCCGGTCTAAAAAGTATAGAACCGTAAATTAACAATATCCCTCTAAGTCAGTGATTTAACTATGTAAGATGAACCCTCATAAAATAATATTGATCTATAAAATAAGTACTATTAAATAATATCATCAATTACATGTCAATTAAAGTACTTTATGGACGCTAAGAAAACAGTATTTGTTTATTTAATTACCTCGTATAGTTTAACTAAATGCCGTTATACGTTGCTTAGCTGTGTGGTATATGAGATGGTTGGTGTATGCTAGGTTACCTAATATTTGAAAATTGCCTTATTGGTAGGAGCTTCTCGGTTACCGTGTGTATTAATCAAAAGGGAAACATGTAATTTTAAAGGGTCTAGAAATACAATTATATACAAGACCAGCGCCGTAGCCAGAACAGACGACACGACAGGCGGTGCGTAGGGTCAAAATATATCAAAGATACTATACTATGTTTGATTATATAAACATTATTTCAGAAAAAAATACAGTATTTTTGCGGCGGATGCCTCGTCTGCCTCGTGCTGTATACTGCCTGGAGACCGAAATTCTCGTAAGATGCGTCCGGCAGCGACCGATTAGATAAAATTAGTTGGTTAACAGACAATACTTGGCCTCTAAATATCGGACCAATTAGACTATTACAGTACAAGTCTTTTGATGTATCCAAAATTGTAAACCCAATGTTTAGTAAGTTGTGATTGTATAATCGATGGGTTAGAATAAAATACAGCGGTGCAAGAAAAATATAAACACATGTTTTAATAATTATACATCAATTTATTATTTATTCATATATTAAATATATACATTCACTATCGTTAAATATGCACTGAATTGTGGCACGTTTATTTAAATCTTATGAATAACTATGCTATAATATTTTACATTATATGCATTACTTCAAAATATATCTAGCCTATAAAATGTTATCTTTGGTTTAATGTGAATTGATGGGGTAAAACAGTTTGTATCATTTAGAAAAACAAAACTACAGTAACTTAACACACTCTAGTAAACTTAAAAATAATTTGATCTGAAATATAGTGTACAGTGACAGAAAACTTACATTCAATTGAACAAGTAGGCTATATATAAAAAAATGTAATACTAAAGTTTAAACTAGTTGGCTGGAAGTTAAAACTGTGATATCAACATTAGCACAAAAGCACAGCACAAACACATTTTACTCTGACTACAACATACTGTAATTATCATCTTATATATATATGAATAGTATTTGTGTTGCCCAAACCCTGGCCACAGGCGCAGATGTAGGGGGAGGGGACATGTCTTTCCCACATATTTTTGAGGTGGGGATGTTTTACTAAAATAAGCCATTTCACGGTTTCAACTGCGCATGTGCAGATTTAAGTCGAGTAATAAAACGACGCGCGGCAAATATTCTTTTCAATAGGAGCCGCACGTCGTTTTATTACTTTACCTTGGTAAAGCACATGCGCAGTTAAAACAGTGAAATGGCTTATTGAAAGCAACATCTATTTTTATGAAAGCATACTCCAAGATGCTCAGTGAGCATCTATAGCCTGTTTTCAAAAAGTCTCTATGGGACGGTATGCTTAGTACCTTCCAAACCCACCCCTGGCACAGTCAGTCTTTCTGTGTCGCCACCCTACTCCTCCTCCCCACTTTAAAAATAGCCGCACTGCTGAGCTGAGGCCTACATAGAAATTTTAAAAAAATCAGGGTAGTTTTTTTCTTTCTTTAATTCAGAAAATAGTAAAAAATAAATAAATTTTCATAAAATTCTAAGATATGTATAAAATTATTCACAACAGTTAATAAGAATTTAATTACAGAAAATACAAAAATGGGTATGCTAATAAAACATGACAGACCTAAAGTTTGAAAAACTTTGGGCTTAGACAGCACAATTTAACAAAATGTTGTGATTGGGCAATGTAATTTTTGTTAAGATGTTTATTCTTTGTTTTGCTATGAATTTTGATGTGAATTTAATTATACAAGTGCAAAAGCCTGCTTACACTATAACGCTAACAATAAACAATTAATGAAAAAAAGAAATTCTTCCTATAGAAATTACAAGAAATTGGACACGTTTTCATTCCAGAGTTATTCAATCACAATTTAACATTTCCATGGCGACTAATATATGTTTACAATTACAGTATGTATACAATCCAAAAGGTCCACTAATCAACTTCAAGTAAAAAAGTATAAGGCATACTCCAAGCAATGAGATACACGCCATTGTGACAGGATTCAATATTTTGACATAAATTATGTCATCATCGGAAATGATGATTCCTGATGATGACTAATTTCTGTCGAAATATTGAATCTTGTCACAATGGCATGTATCTCATTGCCTGGAGTATGCATTATACTTTTGTATGTATAAAACGTCAATGAATTTACTGTTTTTATCATTACATGTACAGTACATTCCCATTGTAGAGTTTGGTCAATTGTACCTTACATTTTCAAAGAAATACAGGGTACTTTTTCATGGACTACTTCAGTGGCTTATCAGATTAAATGTTTATAAAGGATATGAATATACTGTACAGGTAAGTAATCAAGTGGAAACTAATCAAATTATTCATTGTGATAAGACTTGACACAACTTTCTAATGGGGATGTACACCTAATGATTATTAGATCATTGTTTAAATTTGTGAATGAAGGCTCACCCTGACATACTAGTATAAATATTTCTCAAATGTTTTTGGAATTTCTATACATACACAAACTTTTATTCATATGTCACTGATCATTATTGTCATAGTACTGTATAAACAGTCCTTTATGCAAAACACAGAATCCAATTAATAAACCAATAGAATACATAAGAGATACTTTAGCAAATACTGATATATAACCAACATAACAAATGTGAGGTCTCACCACAAAGCGAGTCTCATGGTAGGAAAATCCAAAATTGAGTTATTGGTACCTTATAATAGAGCATACTACAATCTGTAATCTACATTTTACATGACATTCATTAGATAATTATATCCCAAGATATAAGCATTTGAAGTTTTCAGTCATGGAAATACAGTTTTGAGAAAATCCCCATAAAGCAATCTAAAAATAAACAATTAAAAGAGTATAAATCTCTGAAAATCTGCACGAAGGACACTTTCCTGAATGAAAAATGACCTAAAAAGATGGTTTAAGGAAGTACAAATACCATAGTACATATAATTGATTAAAACTAAATTTCTAAAAAATTGGACTTGAGACCTATTTTGGTGATTATCTCAATTTCATGTCACCAACGATGCGACTCATTTTGTGGTGAGGCCTCACAAATATCGTTAAATAACATGCAGTGACCTGGATTATCTAACTATATTTCTATATGCTTTATTAAATAAAAAACTGAATAATGAATATATTGTATATACAACAGCATGCACATATTACTATAAAATAAACCCTATGTTAAATCACAGTACTGTTTATTATTACGCTATCTACAAGTACATACACAAATAGTAAATATAGCCGATAAAATTGGACAAGAATTAACACACTTCTATTGTTTTGGTTTTGCACTTTTATAATACTATATTCTGTATGTAATGCCCCCTTCCCACATTCACGATTTTTGCTACGACAGAGCACGATTTTAAAAATTTCAAAAATCGCGCGCTATC
>JAOTQE010036207.1:0-10132 GCA_025631205.1 Nesometra sesokonis
GATAGTAGTAACAAAGAGTAGCCAATTTCAAAGTTAAAAAATGGGTTTTGGGGTGACAGGTTTTGGATTACACCCATCATTTTAACATTTTATAAGTTTTTAAAAACAAATAATGTGAATTAATGTGTCGAGGGTGAAGTGTAGTCCTGGTTTTTCGCAATGCGTAAGCCTGTTTATGTTTTCACGCTCCATCGAGCACAGAATAGCGTCCTCTCGCTTCACCCTTCTGCTGCGTAACTCTCTTATAAAAGTCTCCTTGACATTAGTAACAATGTTATTTTGAAATACAAAATTTGAAAAAATTTTATACCAATTGATTAATTTCAATTATTCACTTACGTATTATGAGCTTCCTAATTCAGCACTGCTTGCCATCCATCAACACAGCAATTTCTAATTAAGGGAAAAGCCAATTACATGAAGGTGTTATACTATATATTGACAGATGAGGTACATAAAAAATTCCTGAAAACAATTCGTTCTTTTATTAATTCTGATGAGGACATACAGCTGAATACCCTTGACAGCGCAATCAATTTATTATTTAATTACCGTTTTTATTACAAAAATAATAAATTTCATCCTGCTTATTAAAAATACTTTGTTAGGCGTTCCCCATTTTTCAAAGTCACAGGCTAATATCACCTATCCCTACCTATGGTCATAATTATGATGAACTATGTATTAGTTTCTGCCAGCATTTTTAATGGGAGCCCAATACACAAGAAAGAACTATTTTCGCCTAAGGACCACCACCATGTACCCTATCCGATTTCAACCAAAGACTGAAATTTCGCTATTTTATTCTACGTCTGTTTAACCCTAAATACAGTAAGTGTAGTGCTCACTATTGTAGTTATCACATTTTTTACACAATATGCCAGGATTTCAGAAATATGGCATTTCATCTCATTTTAGGTTTCTGATTATTTTTTACAAAATCGTCTATAAGATGGGAAATTAAATGCAATGTGTTAAAAATGGCTTCCCATCGCAAGACCTGCACATTTTCGGTAAGAAATGAGACATATTAATTTATAGCCATGGAGGGAAAATGTATTATTATTTTTCATCCATGTATGAACTATCTCCCTTCAAATTCTACAAATATTGACCCAGTTTGCAACATTTGGCCTTCACATCATGTGGGTCAATTGGATTGTTATACCCCCCAAGGCACATTGTACAGGGGAATTATGTATGCTTAAATCTGAGGTCAGAACAAGGTAAAATGAAATGAGCGCTTTGATACCCATTTGAGTCACTTATTTCCGTAATTAAAAAAAAATTAGTAGTAATAATAATGATAATAACAATTAACAATATTGTGGTTAGTTAATTTTTTGTGGAATAATGATTATTAATGATTGTAACTGCAATTAATAATAAATGAGGCAAAGGTCTGTTCTAGAAAATAATGAAATGCTTGAATGAAATAAATATAGAATAATTCGAATGGCTGAATATTATTGAGAGTATTTTTCTTAGTCTTCGCTACCCAGAAACATTTTCAGAAGCAAGGAAAAAACGTTAAGTTTAAAATTGTGAACCTAGTAGTTAATAAAATAAAAGAAAATTGATTTGTAAAATTAAACGTTGCCGCAGTGGTTGCTTCCAGTCATGAGTTTGGAGGTTCGGAGCTTACCCTGGTTGGCTGTTTTTTGTTCCTACTGTAGGCAAGACACGTTATCCACGTTGCCTTTCTCTACCAGGAGTAAAGTTGGTGCATGGGAGGTACAATGCGCTGATTATGGCTACAACATTATGGGATGGATTGTGTTCCATAGGCGTTTGTTCCAATGGCTGGGAGTAATAATTGTGAAGCGTTTAGAGAGAAGCGCTATATAAATGTCATTATTATAGTTGTCCTATCACTAATTTACAGTATCAAGACTCAAAGGCTGATCATCTTGTTTTTAAAGTTAAATTAAACTTAGCATTATTTAATCCTATCATTGGCATTGCTGGCTGCATGGAACACAACTCATACTGAGTAAGGATTTTTATGAAATTGATTAACACAACAATAATACTTGAACCACTTATAGTTTATGTACCCAGTTATAATATCTAGGTCGAGCTTGTTCAATTAATTTTGCATTCGTTAAAATACAGTCTTCTGAAATATCTTTCCAATAATGGTTTACAAAGATAATATTGTAATCCTAAAAGCTCCTTGTCACCAAGGCAGAAAATTTAGTTTAAATTTAGCAATAGAGTAGAAATTATCACTTTCAATCAAATTCTGTAAATCAGAGATGATTTCATGCATACAAGTGAAGGAGTCTATAGGGAGATGAAAATCTTGCATGCCTATCTCAAGTATTCCATCCAGTACAGTGCTTTCAGGGATCAAATGAAAGAGACATTTTGTTTTCTTTCTAAGATGAGACATTGTGCAAAATTTTGTATATGACCAAGTTAGCATGTCATTTAATATTTTCCCAAGCAGAGGTTAGAATTTGAAGGTGTGTAAAGAGTCCAAGCTACTGCACCCTAAATGTAAAATGGTTGGAGTTTCAGAGGCGTATCCTGGATTTGGCGAAGGGGGGTGCTCAAACTGAGTTGGATTCTGACAAGCAAAAAAAAAAATGTATGATATTCAGATGTTTTTCGTCACAGTTTACGGCTTTTCTAAGGGAAAAAATTTTGAAAATATTGATGTCTGTGTGCTTGGAAAGCACCCTCTAAAGTATCTTAAAGTAAAAAACTAACAAATTATAACATCCTCAAATGTCTAGTCCCCAAATTTTATCAATGGGGTACCTTTTCAGGCTGAGGTGTTTAGTTGCGGCGCATTTTTAAAAACAATATTTCAGTCAGCTCGCCCCAAATTCTCCACTTGGAAACCAAACTTATACAAAATGGACCTTTTTTCCAGTGTTTCTCTGTAGCCCCTTTCACACAGAAAATACCGCAATGTTACCATAACTCTGCCGGCATTATTGCCGGTCTAAACCCTTTCACACAGAAGGTCAAATTCCGGTAATATAACGGTTTCCTGTGCGAAAGGGTCCGAGTGAAAGGCGTAAAATTCGCAGTCTTTAAGAATACAGATTTGCAACTTTGACCTTTGTTTTGTTATGCTTCACTGTGTAAGCAGGCATTAATTACACTGTGGACCCTTTCATACACATCCTGCCTAAGGCAGTGACGGTAATATAACGGTAATATGTCTAGGGTCTGAGGTGGTCTAACACTTTAACACTAAAGCCGGCATTCGCGAATTACCGCAAAATTCACAGTTTACAGTTCTGTGTGAAAGGGGTTTGTATGGCTGAAGTATGGCATGATGAAATTTATGTACAGGACAATTTTATAACAACTTTTCAATGTAAGCTGGGATATCTGAGCCTTGCCAGCTGAGACATACAGCGGCAGATTCTAACTCCTAACCTCAATGTCTGAAACCCAAACAATGCACATTGCGCCATCTGCCTACCTCTAACTTGGTATTGAAACTATGGTTTGTTCTGTAAGGTTTTATGTTGTTTTTTTTTCACCCAGAATGCACAGACTGTGGTCCTAAAGTGTTCCTTTTTTCTTCCCAGGAGGGATTGATTTAGTGCTATGACCCTGACCTTGGCCTAGTAATCATAAAACTTTATATTATGTATGTGTAACAATTACTACTGTTTAAATTTTATGTTTCTAGGAATATCATGAATTTCAATTTCAAGGAATACTGTAAGAAGTCACACTTATAAGACATGATAAATTCCAAGTTCATGGAATTAGAACTCAAAAGAAATTATTTTTGTAGGAGATCCCTAATGAATACCTGATAAATCACATCCTAAAGTGATTAGTCAAATATGTACTAACCTAATTAAGTATTTAATTTAAAACAGTAAAAATTTTTCCAAGCTGTCCAGAATATAATCTTAAGCCTGGTAATGTCCATGTACTAAATTTTTGCTAGTTAGGGATGTTCACCTAGAAAAATTTCGAGTATATATGGCAACCACCTACATCCTCCAGCATCTAAATGCCTAAGGGCCCGTTCGCGTGAGTTTTTTTCAGTGTTGTACACCGTTATTTATCGGTTAGAAATAATACCGGTTTCGTCCGAACGGGTGTTAATTGCAGGCCGCCCGTGGATTTAACACCGAAACAGCCTGATGTGCCAACCCTGCAATTAACTGGATATTTTTCGCAGCGGGAAACGTTTTTTTGAGTAAGGAGTATTTTTATATAATTATGAAGAGTAGTGCAGTTTTTTTGTATTAATATTAATTTCAATACCCTAAAATCTTTTATTTGTTGGAGCATAGGCCATCTAGTAAAAGACATCAGTGCCATCTCTCACTATTTGATATAAATTTACCATTTTATAAATTTTAGTACAGTAAAAACAATTACAATAGTGTAAAGTAAAGTTACTCAGATTCATAATGTAGCTTTTAGAAAACAAATTGAATGATTGGAATCAATATCGCCTGTATCATTGTGTTTTTGCTAGTCATCTAGTGATTTTTTTTAATTCGGAGTTTTACGCGAACGGACATACCACCTGTGGATAAAAATCGGATTTTGACCCTATGTTTCTTTTTCCGATTCTTGCCCGAACGGGCCCTAGTTGTAAAGTAACCCACGAATGTAGCTTAAAATTTATGGTCATTTTTAGGACAAAAACTAGAGGGCACTACAAGAGCGCATACTGTACCTACTCCCACATCAAAATTCTCTGATCTATAAACAGTGGCGGCGCCAGGAATTCCTCTACAGCAGGGCAATGCCCCTGACAGGGCAGCATGGGACCCCCGACGGGTTGGGGAAGTTTAAGTTTGAGGTGGGTCTCTCGACGGGGGATGTAGCCCTCCCCTCCCTAGCCTCCCTGTAGCACTGCCGCTGTCTATAAACTCTGGATCTTTGACCTTTCCCCTTCAAAATTACCTTGACATATGGCCCTGTCCCTTCAAAATTTAATCTCCTTGGCTGGTATTCTCGAAAGTGGACTAACTTTAGTCTAGGACTAAATTCAGATTTAATCTGGGATTAACTGACTACGGTATTCTCAAAGGTTTCTAACATTTGTCCAGGTATAAACGACGGACTAAAGTATTCTAAATGTTGTCTACCAATTAACCAGGTTTATCATAGTCCAGGATCAACTAGTGCTGTTCTAGAGTTAGTCCTGGACTAACTTTCAAGAATACCAGCCCTTGAGATCTACAGTTAAGGAACATTGTGGCCAGGTTTCAAGAGTTCATGATGAAAACCGGGTTATTAGCTGTTTACAAATGGACACACAAACAAACGGATTAAAACATAACCGCCGCCCAACTTTGTTCGCAAGGACTAGGAAAACTACTGTAAAATACTGGTATTTTGCATAAACATCAATGACCCACCACAGTCAGTAGTTCGTAAAATTGAAATGTAGTGATAGTGTTAACAATATTTAATCATCACCCTAATTAGCCAAGTTGTTCTGTTAATTAGCATCACTCTTGTGTGGGATCTTTATTAATTCTGTTTCAAAGTATTAAATGAGATTGAAAGAATTTTTATAGAGTAGTTGTAATAACATTTAATCATAACCCTAATTAACTAAGTGATTTTACTAATTGCTGTTTTCCTTAATTGCTACAATTACATCTCTAACTTGTTAGTGTGTGTGGTCTTGTAAATTTTACAGACGAGCTTAACACAGGTTTAAAATTAACTGGAAAAAATATAGTACAACTAGTGTTATCTTTCCTTGTTAAAATGAAATTGGAGTTTCAGGCCTTCCTCTCTCCCTTTCTTCTCTTCCCTCCCCTCCTTCCCCCCATCCCTTCCCCACAACTCACAATCCTGGGTTTGCTTAAAACATTCCATATTCTTATTTTTGAGCCAGATATCAAGAACTTTGATTTTCAGCTTCTGAAAGCGATAGAAAATAAACCTAACTTCAAAACCCAAGCGTTGTCTCAACTACAGTAACAGGAAGTAAATTGAATGTAGGTGAGGTAGAGAGCACCGTAGTATGCAATACCAGGTAGATACTATTAAGTTCATATGCTTGCTCAGTCATAGCCTAACCGGATATGGACAACTGGACCTGATTTGAATTCCAGTCTGGTGTCCCACTGTTCCATTGCATATTTTGTAGCAGCTGACAACTTCAACATTAAAATACAGTGGCCTGAAGCTAGCAATAGCATTGCTTGTATAGTATGTAATTTAAAAACAGGATATACATGTACAGTACTCTAGTTAAAGGAAATATAAATATTTGTTTTAATATTTAACAATTTATTACAATCATAAAATTATTCCATCTAGACTCTACTGTAGTCACTTCATAAATGTATTTTAAGTGCTATTTTTTCATTAGATCAATTAAACAGTGTGCACTGTATTATTATTTTATAAACAAGTGTCCATTGATTGTCTGCCTCAGTTCAGCATCAACCCCGGGAGGACCAGTCATGTTTTGTTCTGACATTGTTGAAAGTTTGAAATGCTGTAAATTGGCTCAATAGTGCTTGTGATATGGATGCAGACAGACACACAAGCATACTGTATGCAAAAACCTAATGCACACACATGCACATAGACTGAGATCATGGCAATACCATCTGGCACCCCCCCGCCCAGAGGTCCCAAGTCTCCTGAAAATCGTAGGAGTCTCCTTATTCCTTTTGTTTAGCTTATATGCACTATAAAGAACCAAGTACATCTTTCGAGACGAGTAGGGAGTTACCCAGTGTACTGGTCCATTCACCCCCTGCTGTGGACAGAAGAATGAGCGCCTGTATTGGGCAGCAAGACATGACGCGACCCTTATGAGCGTAGAAAGTCATAGCAATGTGTAACATCTGGTCCACAGCGCCTTGAGACTGTCTGAGGCGCTCTATATAAATCTAATTACATATTACAAATTTAGAGACGGCTGTCAATTTGAAATGCCCCATGGCCAAGTGTTTTAAGTCTACTGTACTCGCATACAGTACTGTAGGTATGCTGATTTTATTTACAAATTTTACAATTAAAATGTTAATTTAAAGAATAACCACATGTAAAATAATCCAAATGCAAACTGTAGAAAGATTTAAAATTTTGAATGTTAATGTTAATGTTGTCATATTTATATAGCGCTTAAACAATCGTCGATTGTCTCAAAGCGCTTAAAAAGTAGGAGGTTAATACAAACTACCGCGAACTAAAAATGTGTGTTTTTAAGAGAGTTTTGAATGCCTCAATTGATGGAGCCTCTCGGATAGAAGTGGGAAGATTGTTCCATAGTTTAGGAGCTGCATCTGCAAAGGCCCTGTCTCCATATGTTTTTAGGCGACTAGGAATGTTACTCATGGAATCTTTTTTATCCAGTGCGATTGCTACTTTAATGTGTACACAGAACATCATTATTTGCTTTATTCTGCATTTATTAATTGCTGTTGTTGTTAGTAAACAGTGCCCTTATTATTGTACTTAGACTGTTAGCAGTTACACATTTTTTTATCTGATAAGTTTGATATTTATCTTGAAAAAAGTTTACAGGATTTGGCTCATCTGCGTCAGTGTGTATTCAACTTGTTAACAGTGATCTGATAAACAAACTGTATTATTGTCCTAACACATGAAATTGATTGTCATTTTGGATTAATAAAGTGATGTCTATGTCTATCTTCTTACATCAAAGCTGTTTACTGTGTGTATTTGTGGCTTTTTAGATTTTTAAGTAGTGAAAATCTTATGCTGTTTTGGAATGACACTGTAGCTTGGAGGTTGACAATGTTTGCCTTCCAATAAATCCCAAGGTCTGGGTTTGATCCTGGCTTCATGCTACTGTAGACTCTTTCCCACTTCCCAAGCCTCATAGTGAGACTTTGTTCAGAAAATACGATGTAGTTTCCATCCTTTAAGTTTGAAAAATCTGGATGTGACACATAATTAACTAATTTTGTCTTTCATGATTTCAAACAAAATTGGGTTATTTTTAAAACAATCATGAGGTTATTTTTTTTCAAAATGATTGTAAAGTACCTTGATTATATTTATAGCGCGATCAATTTTAATTACAAATTCCATTGCATTCTTATGCGAAGTATAACATAATAAATGTTTTCGGGTCTGTTAAACCATTCCATAGCACAAGAATATTCGAGTTATAGCCTTTATTTTGTAAATGAGTACGGAAATTGGAATGACAGATTTTCTCTGAATCAATCCCTGATCTACATATACTGTAGCCAAACTGTAACTGATGATGTTTTACCATACTGTTTTGAAGGACATAACAAATCTTCTCACAATAAGTTACTGAATTTAAAACAGTCCTTGTGCAGTAAAAATGTTAACATAATATTTTTGTTGCTATGAAAAATAATCATATTGATCATTGGCAGTAGATGGCTATCCTCCTAACATTGGCCAGGTATTATGAATTATTTAACATTTTCTATTTATTACTTTATTCCAAGGTTTTGTGTGATTTACCAACAGTAACAAACAATACTTATGGTAGTACCATCATTTTTTAATTGTTTAATATCTGTGGAATGTTTTCCAAAAGATTGCATGTTTGTGAGTAATAATTTATCGCTTTATGAATCCATCAATTTTAATTGTTACAGTTAAATTATCTAAAATATTATCAATTTCTACCTACTTTTCTATCAATTAATTCATACCAAAAGACAGGGGACACTGTAGATAACTATGTTCACGCTAGGGTCATTTTTTTTCTTACCAAAATGGCTAAAGGTTGCCAATTTTTTTAGCCAAATTGTAAATCCTTTAGCCAATTTTTAAAATCGACAAAAATTACTACAGTACAAAATGGACAGTTTCGGGGATTTTCATTAAGCCAATTTTGCAAAGAGGTTTTTTTAAGCAAATGGGATGGGCGAGGTTGCCCACCCTGAAGATTTTCCACCCACCCTAAAGCTTATTTTAAGGCCTTCCACCCAGTCTAATTTCAACCTCCCGTCCACCCTAAGCCTATAAAAAAGGTAGAAACACTATTTTTAATCACTCTACCACCCACCCTTACATTTTTGCTCCCCACCCTTGGATTTGTCTAACATCCCTGAAGCAGTCATTGCATTCAAGCAAAATTCACTGTTCTGAGACAATTGAACCATAATGCAGATATTGAGGTTTATTCATTGCTAAAAAAATGCATGTAATAAGTAATTTTATTTCTAAAAATATAGGAGAAAATTAAAGAAACCTGGGAGAAAGAAATTTGGCCGGGAGCCAGGTTAAAGAAATGGGAGCCTTCCAGCCAAAACAGGAGTGTTGTCATGTATGTTACTGATTCAATGTCTACTGTCTACAGTATGCTGCTGCCACAGTCTATATCAAGGGGAATATTTTTTAATGTTAATAAACTATCAAAATTAAAACCTTAATAATGAATAATTGCCCATGATATTTAATCTTACTGTACATAACCTTACTGAAAAAGGTGCATGATTGAGAACAAATTACAAAATGTACAATCGATAGCAAGGGGGAAGCAAGTGTAGATGACATGTTTTGATTGCCTCAAGTGCAAAATCCCTTGGTGTTACCCATCAATTCATTTGTATTGATTGCAACACAGGTATGATGTTGTTGTAAATACTTAGCATGCCAAAACGCTAGCCACCCGAACCAACCTGTCCATCTGTTTCTGCGATGAGTATTGTTCGGCAGAGCTCTGTTGTTTCTATTGTCTATCGCTTACCATACACATGTAACTGTCATTAATTTCTTGAGGCAATCAGTGTAAAACGCTATGTACGATGCAAGGACACGGTACCACCTATTCTATGGGAACATAATCATTTGCTTGCGAAATCATGTAACGTGGAAGAATTTAATTGTTTTATTATAAAGCAAATTGTCAGTCAGGTAAGAAATAGTAGGCCTGCATATTATACTCAAAAGTGTATTTTTCAATAGCATAGAATAATTTTTAATAAATTAGTAAGTTTTCTAACCAGAGTTTATGGTTATTTTATTTATCTCTATATATTATATATAACTGTTATCTTTCATGATGTTATTCATTCAATTCATAGTGTTTAAAGACATATTGTCACTCAAAAATGACCAAAAAATCATCACCATTAATTTTTAAATTAACTTGCTCATATTAAAGTAACATCAAAGTTATAAACTTGAGAATAGAAATTACTTTATTTAAAAATTGTTT
>JAOTQE010036218.1:0-10131 GCA_025631205.1 Nesometra sesokonis
ATCGGATTAATAAAACTGTTGGGTAGGCCAGACGAACGTTTAGCCTTTACAAATGAGAAGAAACGTTTTTTATTATTGAATTATAGTATGAAAATTCCAATTGCATTCAATTTATTTATGTACAACTACATTTTGTCCATTTATTATTGATCATTATCGTCATAGTGTAAACAGGCACTTACCAAACCCATGGATCAAAACCTCCGTGTAATGTTAGTTTCTAACCATAAACCATAGTCTACCTATATCTAAGAATGAAATGGCATGAAGGATTTCATTGACAGGGTCACTTTTTTAAAAACCTTTTAATACAAGCTGGGGTTTCTGAGCAAGGCCAAGATGTTCAAAGCGAGGTTAAAACTCCAACACTTAAGATCTGAAGTTCAAACAACACTGGTTGTACCATCCTCAAACAGGGTCATTTTATGGTCAATTTACTGCATTTTATGAAGACTATTTTTTATGTTTTATTGTTACAACACATTTTTGATATCTTCAAAACAAGTTTTCTATATTATCTACAACTAAAATAATTTTATTTCTCTACCTACAGTACTTTGATGAAATGTTATTTGGAGGCTAAATTTAACCTTATAATTTAATCTAACCTTTCATATAAAAAAACATACTGTTTTTTTGTTTTAATTCAAATTAATAATATTGAGAAAACTTAATTACTTTTATAATCACATTCATTTAATTTTAAACAAACATCAATATTTAAATTAAGTATTCATTGAATGACCAGTACATCCAATTATCTTTAATTCATAATGAATTTTTGGTGGCTTGTAACACTTTCGGTAAGCTTCCACTGTAAACCAACCAAATCAAATAATTAAGAGTACTAGTACATAGCCTACCGTTTGGTGCGCTTCCTTCTGGAGGTGGTGGTGGAGGAGGTGGTAAGTCTGCAAAACCTTCCAATCTATTGGCTATTACACCACCTGAACCTGCCATACCTGGTCCTCCGCCGCCTGGTCCTCCGCCACCTGGTCCTCCGCCGCCTGGTCCTCCACCACCTGGTCCTCCGCCGCCTGGTCCTCCTTGGCTTAGCGCTAGTTGGCTAGCCATGGCAGCTTTTTCTTCTGCTGTTGCCAGTGCATGCTTTAGTGAGTTAATTACTTTATTTGCTTCTTCATTATGGTACTGTGGATATAACAACAATAATACATACAGTAACTTCCTTATCTAGAAATAAGTAGTATTATCATATTATTAAGATTATTAGAAAGTCCAATCAAAAATTGCAGTGTAAAATGAATGACTTTGAAATCATGGATACTCCGATTGCATCGAAAATTGATGCACAAAACATGTTGTAAAACAAGCTAAATAAATATTAGCTCTTGAACTTGAAAGGTTTCATATACATTGTTCATCAAGATGTTTGTTCAATGAATGTAAGTTTCTTGATGGAATAATGCTTTAAGCAAACATGCTACATTATTGATAGACTTTTATATTTTTACAATTGTAAGTCAGACTGGAACGCCTGGATAGGCAGTCAATTATCTTCTATAATGATTCAGTAAATACATGTTATTTCATATAAAATAAAAAAGAGCTACAACATTAAAACATTCAAACATCTTCTTTTTACTGAAGCATACAATGTCATAGCTCTCTAATATGATTCTTGAAGTATCTGCCCGAGAGAAATTTTATTTTGGTGCACTATGCAAGTTATAATATTAATTATTATTATAATTCAAATTTGTGGTGCACAATGTAATTCTGAAAAGAATTGTAGAGAATATTCAACAGTTCCTTTTTGGAACTACACCTGTGATGTACCACAAACATATATTGACGTTTTCCTTTAAAATCCTTCAAGCAGTAGTTTCCTTAATACTACCTTGACTTCGTGTAATTCTTTGGCTGTTGTTTGTAATAGTATCTGAAGATCAGCAATCTTTGCAAGACAGTCATCTTCTGTTTGTTGTAGTTTCTCACTGAGCTGTTGATTCAAAAGAAAAAAAATATAATTACATTGCACCAACATATTTATGGCTCTTTTAAATATGCCCATTACACATCAACAAAATTAGGTTGACAAAAATTATACTAAATAAAGGGAAGTACAAACTACTGAACATTGTGCTCTGTACTGCTATTGCGGTTATAATAAGATGTAGAACATGACTTTAGACTCCTGAAGGTTCCATTCTGCTACCATTCACTCTTGCTTCATTAAACCCAATAATTGTGTTATACATGAAACTGACAGTAGTTTAAAGTCATGTGCTACCATGGAGCTACTCCATGGTGCTACATATCAAGTTAAATCACAAAACATAATTTAAAAACAAAATTCTCATACTATAAAGAAAAAAGGCCCATTTGCTGAATGGGCTTTCTGATTAGATTTTTTTTTATGACTTGGCCTAGCTTGAACTTAGGTTTTAAAGTGTACTGCCAACTCTCATATACCTGGCCACATGAAAACCAAAGGTCATGCTAAACCTGACCAAAAACTCCCAACATGTTTACATACCAAAACTTGAGTCTCTGCTTAAAAGCAAACTGTTCAGAAAACAAGAAAAAATGGGTGTCTGAAGGTTCATTGGTTTTGAAGAGTTGACTGTGATTTGGACTGAGAATAATTTCTTTATATTGTAACTTAGTTTGGGGCATGTCGTGGAAAAACCAGGGAACAGTTAAATTACATGGAAAACTCTCGAACTAGCGAGCCGTGTTAATTCAATTAACTCTCTATTCCGAGCTATTGTTTTGGCCAATTAACAACCCGTTGTGTCCATCCCTTCGATCCTATAGGCACGGTACCAACAATACCGCACTCAATACCATTCCTTAACTCTTAGACTCCAAACCTGTCGTTTTTATGTTGAGCTATTTTTGTATTTTTAAACAAATATACAGCAATTGTACATATATGTCTGATTGGAGACTACGTCACAGCTGTTTTAGATGCGTTTCCAGTAAACATTCAGCGAGATTTTACTAAATTTGCACACATTTAAGTAATTTTTTGAAAAGCTTTGTGTTAAATTACGTACATTTTAAGACCATATATTATCCAAAGCCACAAATGCTAGCAATTGAGGTTTCGATATTATTAAAATTTAATATTTTATCTTTCAAATGATGAAGGTCCTGTGAGTGAGCATTTGTGGCTACCAAAGATATTTGGCGTTTACTGGACCCATGTTCAATCAAAGTCGCCCATTTTTTTTGGTAAACCACACGGCAAATTCTCGTCTTACTCGTATTCATATTGAGTTATTTACATAACCTGGCTGCTTCAAATGAATATTATTAAAACTATTACTAGGCCTAATATTGAGTAATATATTAAATTGCAATATTAATACGTTTAAAGCAGGCCATAGTCACGGCATAGGCCTAGCTTGGCTTAACATAGACCAAGACCATTAGTCGAGGCTGCTATTGCTTATCTGTTGATTACGTAATGCAATTAGCGGTACCGAGGATTGTAACCTTTGATGTTCTCTTCGCGAGTTTTCCATGTAATTTAACTGTTCCCTGGAAAAACCACCAAACTGTCACAAAATTAAAAAAATGGAATTAATACTGACACAATATTACACTTTTGTAAGCTTTAAAATGAGAGGGTAATTACCAAAATTGGACATCTATAACCACAGTTATGGAATAGAACAGACAAAAATTTTGTTTGTATTTGTTGATATTTACTGTTGTTTATTTTCATATTTCTCAACAACTTTCTGCGCAACAACGTGGTGGTTTTACCATGCATTGCCTCAGTTATTGTTTATAGTCATTGGTGTTTTAAATGTAAATCCATTCTGAGATAAGAAAGAAACTGAATACTAATGAACTAAAGATTTTATAATTCAACATCCAATAAGTTTATACCCGATATAAATGATCCTCAAGTTCTGTGACCCGCTCCAAGGCTGCTGTCTTTGTTTCCGAGTCTTCCATCAGATTACTCACATCAAAGTGGTTGTCCAGGTACGCTTGTATTTGTACCTGAAGACGGTCACTCTCTGTGTTGCGTAATTTCTATCAAAGAAAACATCAAAGATTTGATTAATTTTGTTGATCAAGTTTAATCACATTACAATCAGGTTCAATTTAAACAAATTTTAATGTAAAAGGTTTTAATTATATGATGTATGAATATTTTGTGTAGAAAAATAAAAAGAGGGAGGGGCTGCCACAATCCATCACCATTAAAATCAAATTCAAGATTCAATTTATTTTACCCAATACATTAAAATGGAAAATAATATAAGCACATTTTCAACAATAAAAGTATATTACAGTATGGTTAAATATTATTTTATACTATTTTTTTTTAATTTAAAAACAGATAAAACATGACCCAATAGCACATTAAAAGCAACAGAGAATAATAACAATTAAAATTAAAAAAAGTTGAAATTGCATTAAAATGCAAATACAGACTTCAAAAAATATTTACCTAAACTTATTTGTGTAAAATCATATTAATGAGCTATCACTTAGTTTGAGTGCATGGTCAGGTTTCTCCATTTTTTTGGCAATGAATTAGGTTTTTTGAGATCATGATGTACAGAATTGACAGAAAAGTCTAGGTTATGTACTGGTTTACAGGGAAGGAGGACATAAGACAAAAGAAGGATATTATAAAACATTTAATATCTTAATTTAATAATGTTAACACCATGAAGTATTATGAATAAATTAGTTGTGTGGTTCGCCAGTTAATTGCAGATATTCACGCAACTAGGTAGAAAGTGAAAAAAAAATAAATACTGTGTTTTGGACAACATAAAGATTTTGTTAGGAATTTATCTAACTGCTATTAACTAGTTCAATTTCATCTTTTTTAATTTTAAGATTCACTTTGCAAGGCCGCACTTCACAACAAAAAAACACATAAAGAGCTATCAGTTGGATGAACTTACCTCTAGGTATACCTCAAGACCCAACTTAGTAAATTCATATTGTAAGTGAGACCGGAAATTCATATCATCGACTGAATGTACCACAATATTAATAAACTGCATACACGCAACCTGTGAACAAAACAAAATTTAGTACAAAATACTATATATTATAAAAAAAAACTTTACTGTATAACTGTATATTCCACGAAGGAGGTAATTCAATGGTTTCGAAGGAAAGAGAAAAAATGTATAGCATAGTGCGTAGTTAGGTCTGGACCAACAAGATTGACATGCGCTAGGCACCTGCCAACATACCATGGCGGCATAAATCAAACAAACCCAGCACCCAAAAGCTAGATGTACGCATATATACTAGTGAATTGGTTGAGTACTGTACATCATCTGAACAATATAAGTACTAAAACAAAAACATCTGATTTCTGCATAAGTTTAATTTATCAAATTCAGTGTTGCAAAAACAAAAACTTCATGATGGAATATGCATCTTTTGGTTGTTTCAGATTAGGACTAAAATAATTGTAATTAATTTTGTTAAGCATCATCGAGAATCAGTGTTCTATCTATTATGCTATGGGTCTAACCATTTATAATTTAAAAATATTTAAGAAAACCTGACAAAAATAAGGTGTTATGCTACCAATTATCAAAAAAAAAATCATTCAAAAAATCATTTATTTAGAATTATTCACACAATTAAAACTTGATAACACTTTAATACATTACTAACAATAATTTAAAAATGAAGTGTGCCTGGAGAATAACCAGGCTCCACCAGGGTATAAAAATAATATTGGATTCAAGCATAATGAACAGGACAGAGACAATACAACACGAACGCTACAAGAATGAGGACACGTAAACAAGGACATAAGGATGCGGGTAACCTTACATGAATAATACTAGTAATGTATAAGGATGGAGAATATTTATATATTTATAAGGCAATTTGGTGATTTAGCATTTAAATTAAAATTAAATTACTTTTTAAAATATATTTAAATTATTCATTTAAATCAAATAAACCTAGTCTACTAAATATCATTAAACATAATGTGATATTAATATTATCGAGACGCCATGGTTGAATAATAAATTATATTTACAAATTGCCTCTATCTTTCATTTATTGCCGGCAGAGACAGAGTAATTCTAATAGCTGCAATTCAAGTTTGTTGACACCGTTTTTTTCTCATCCATTGCGCCAACACCTTGGTTAATATCATCAATCCATTAATGACAGGATTACTACAGATACCTAATCCCATAGCTTAGCCATCAAATCCCACAATATTGAAGTACTGATCTATCAGTTTAAAACAGTTGAAATTAAATTAGAATTAGATTGAAAGTGGAATCAAAATCTTACCATAAAATCGATACTCGTTTCTTCATAATTCCTAAAATATTCAAATAGACGTTCAAATCGTCTTGTTTCCCTGCAAACCTGTGAAATAATAATTTTATTGTTTAAATAATATATTTATTATAAGAACAAATTTTGTGTATTAAATCAAAGTATTTTCAATATTTATTATTTTTACCATAAAAAGTTGTTCATTTTTTAAATATATATATATATATTTTTTTTTAGTATAGGTATAATTTGTAATGTACACATTATTTAGTATTTTAAGTTGACCTTTTGATTACAACTCATATATTATAGGGGTTAATTTACTGTCTCAGGATGTGTGGCCTATAGTTTTTTTCATTTGATTTTATCAATTCTGTCTTTTTTATTATGAAATTTGAACTTTATGTATTAGTAGTAGGCCTAAGTAAATATTTTAGCTATAAAACTGGTTGGGCATTGGATGGGGCTTCTTTGTAGAGGAATTGGTGAATGACTTTAAAAAAAAGTTTAACAACATTTTATGTACGAAATTAATGTAAATAATGAGTAAAATATACTTTTGAAATACATATTGTCAGCTTATGAATTAATGAAACACTGTTTTAGTGGGGTTTTCATCAACATATACTTTTTGTGGTTATTATTAGGATATCAGTTAAAAATTAACAGTCATTTATCAATTAACAATTAACAGTCAGTTATTAATTAATAGTCTTCATCAATTATTTGTTATTAATTGATAATGTGGTTACAAATGGCAGAGTAAAGTATTACTTTATGCATGAAATTATGAATTTAAATTAGAATATCAGGTAACAGTCAACTACCAATTATTTATGTTATTACTTCAAAACTTGATGCAGGTCTCACAGAATTAATTGCCCGACGACCCAAGGCAACAAAAATTTAAGTTGGGCAACCAAAAAGTATTAGGAGGTGTCCCAACCAGGTCTTGGATCACACTAACCAACGATGAAGTCACCAAGCCTCAAGCAAAAAAATTAGAAAAAGTCCCTCAGAGGACTAGCAAACATATAAAACATCTGGCTTAGCATTGCAATATTACAACAGTCAATTACAACTAAAATTTGGAGGAAAACCAGATTTTAGGTCTTGGTTAATTCTGTGAGGCCCAGATACAAATGATGATAAATGTATTATTTTCTACATGAAATTTTGAATTGTATAAAACTAATATTTTAAATTCTATTAAACAAGTTGTGACATAGAATGGGATCTGAACCAAGGAGTTTGGAAGGTAAACATCTTAACCCCTTATAATATTCAACTCCAACCTACATGTTGTGATGATTGAAAAAAGATGTGTCAGATAAAAATGACATCAGAATTTACTTTAATTAAAAATGATACAGAGACTGAAATTAAGCACATCAAAGTGCCAGGTGTATAAATAGCACTGTTTATTCTTAAACATGCAATGATACAAGATGGCATGTAATATAGATGACTTGGAGATTACAATGCAAGTTTTAAACAAAGTATTAAATGATATGGAATTGAGAGATGGAAAAGAGAAGCCGATGAGATGACACCGGCATACATTGTAAACAATGTCTCCAGGGGAGAAACCAGCAGCGTTATCAAGAAATATGAGTTGAATTGCTATGAGACGACACAATTTTCTAGGTAAATACGAAACACCTGTTGATATATATGTACTAAGAAAAGTACTTTTGGCATTATTATTAAAACTTCCAATATATCCTTCAGATAATACCAAATATTTCAAAATATCTGTTGATTATACAAAAACACTAAAATAAAAATACTAATCAAAAATACTGATTTTTAAATTTTTGGATTGGATTTATTAGGTATGTGAGAAATGAAAGGATAACCCACCAAAGTCCAAAGTGAACTTATTTCCAGTGGTGTCCTTCCGTTGGTGATTGGGCAGTACATCAGAAGATAATCCTCTTCTCCATGGTGGTAAAAGAGTGTATGGACATGTAAAGAATTGCGATACACGTTAACGTTGTAGTGAACGAAACTGGAGAAGTGGATACGTAATGAATTACCAGTTTAAGATGGACCAAAGCGAATAATAGATTCAACAGGAAAGTGGTGGTATATAGCCTAGTGTAATTGGTGAATCTGAGTCAATGGCCAAAAGTAAATGTTACTGGTTGGACCAGAAACTGTAAATTGAGATAACTATATTTTTTTATTATTTATTTGTGGGTTTTGTTGTTTATGGCACGATTGTAATTGATGTGCTTTTCACATGTAATTAAATTATTGAAACTTGCAATATATGTTGCTTTACTTGCTTTAAACAGTTAACTCGCCTATCATCTTACAAACATCGTGACAGGAAAAATGTCTTAGAACTTAATCCATCCATTAAATTGGTGGTGTTGATTCAATCTTTTACTTCTTTTAAATTGATTGTAATTTAAACAATAATACGTACCACATTAAAATTATCAAAAGCACTTAAAATAATCTCATGTCCTCCCTGCACAAGACACACTGCAGCTAACAATTCTAGTACTAATGCTTTTGTTCTGAAAAAGATCAACAATATGATTGTTAAATTCATTAGAATGGTTGAGAAGATTGGGTAGTAATTTTAATGCACTCCTACAAGAATGGCTTTGCTGTACTGCAGAAAAAAATACTAGAAGTTTAAGTTCCTGTTCCACTACCAGGATCTGATTGCTGCTCTACCCCGATGTATCATATCAGCGGAGATTGGGAAAAGCGTACAGGTATCAGGTGGAATCGCCATTATCGTGCCAGCAGCGTTTTGAGGACTTAGTAGAATCAGGCATTTTTTTAGATTGGCAAAAATGTTTAAATTTTTCAAATTTCTTGATGACCTTCTAGATCAGAATTGGAAATCTTTAATCGTAGAGCCAACGGGGAGAACGTAACAACACCGTAAACACAGCATAATAAGATCTATTTGAAGTACAACGTTCTTAAAGCATTCCAACGTCGTATTGCCATAAGGTCGGTTTGTTTTACGCAATCTTGCCTGATCTAAAAAAATGGGCTTGGTGGAAAATGGGCTTTACATCACAATTATATTGTACCAGTGAATTATGAAACCTCCATGTTCCCAATGTCCCAAGGTAATCACATATTTCCAGCATAAAAGCATCTTTTAGGAAATAACTGACTGGGGAATAATTAACCTGACAAGTAAATGTTGCAATATTCTGCTGTTAACATTATTAACATATAATTTTGTCTACAACAAAATATACTTACCTTGGACTGTGATGATTTAAGCTAAGTGCTATTACATTAATACATTGACTGTGATTAATCACCATATTAAAACCATACTGGAAAAAAGAAAGAAGAAAAAAAAAATACAACATGAAAATCAAACATAAATAAAAACTGTAGGTACATTTAGCATTTACACTGTCAGTCAGCCTTCTCATTTACAAACTTCTCATTTACAAACTTCTCATTTACAAACCTTCTATTTTACAAACACTTTCAGCCAAAGAGGTCGGACAATAGATGATTTATAATTTGGCCAATAATTCAAGATTAATTTTGCTTTTATTCTGCTACTTGATGTTGCTCAACGCCTAGTTAAAGAGCAAGTTTTAACAAAGAACACAAAGACAAAAAAGCAAAGCAGTGTTCTGCATGTCTTTTTCCATTAGATTTATTAAAACTTTTCATTATGAACCTCTCATTTACAAACACATTTTGACCAAGGGTGTGTAAATAAGGTCAACTCTACCTTGATTTACATCAAGACTTAGACCCCATTTACACTTACGATTTGGGCCGGCCCAGGGCCGGCTCAGGGTCTGCAATCGATAAGTGTAAATGCTCTACGACGTTAGGCCGGCCCAGGGCCGGACTCAGATCTGGGCCACCTCTCGAGGT
>JAOTQE010036229.1:5083-21574 GCA_025631205.1 Nesometra sesokonis
TATTCTCGTTCATTTTCGATTGGAGCATTTCTTTTCTCATGTTTTCTTCGATTATGGATGTATTTTTTCAGCAAAACTAACGCTTTTGATTAATGAATAAATCAAACGAACGGCATAAAATATTGACTAATTGTTCCAGTAAGTTGCTTTTCTGAAATTAATTTTATACCCAGGAGTGTAATTCATTATCTGTAATTTATACATGCTTTATGTTATTCAAATTTCGGATTGAAATTTATGACCATTAGGATCCATCAGCACCGCAGAAATAAAACAATTATTTTGTCTAATTATATACTTAAAATAATAGTTATAGTTATAATCAATTAATATTAAACGGTATTCTCGTTCATTTTCGATTGGAGCATTTCTTTTCTCATGTTTTCTTCGATTATGGATGTATTTTTTCAGCAAAACGAACGCTTTTGAATAATGAATAAATCAAACGAACGGCATAAAATATTGACTAATTGTTCCAGTAAGTTTAAAATTGTTTAATTTATGAGTAATTTAACTGTTCCCTGGTAATAGGCATGGCCGGATTCGAGAAAAAGTGACTTCTGTATGCATTTCATGTTAAAAGTGGGTAAACTATTGTTTTAGGGTAATTCAAGAGTGCTGATTATGAATATGATGTTTACCAAGTCTGATTTTGAATTTTAGTCTCAAATTGTGCCAAAAATAAAAAAAATCACACTTTTATCCCCCAAAAAACGGTTTGTAGATATAATACATCTCTGGAAATTTCAATTAAATAATACTTGTTGTCATTTGAAAGCTAATTAAATTGTCTATCTAATGATATAGGGTATGATGATATATCTTTATTTTTTGGATATCAAATTTTCGGTGTAAATATGATTTTTGCGTGTTTTTTGCCGCAATTTATTACATTGCATATTTTGTGAAAAACTTAAACAGTGACATATTCCTTTGATACTTCCTCATAAATAATCCACATAAAGAAGCATCTGTAAAAATGACAACATAATATTATTTTTATTCGTGTTTAGAGATACAGTTTGTCAAAGGTCATTAACCGTAAAATCATTGAATTTCGACAATATTTAGTATCTTCATAACTGGTTGGATTAGTGGGATGATTCTAGGGCTAAATTATTTGCAATACCAATGTTTCTATTAGCTCTGGAAGTATATTCATCAAAGTTGACAGATAATGTGCTACAGCACTAACCATGGAATAAAACGGCCAAAACAAAAGTAAAACGACCATCGTAATCCTAGTATGATAATTTCTGCCAGTAGTAGCCACCACTAATCCTGCGTGGTAAAAAATAGTTGCATATAAAGTGCCGTGCTCAAGAACACAAACAGGTGGCAAGTCTGACTTTAGATTCTAAATCTCTTGATTGGAAACCCAAATCCGCTGTACCACGCGTAGTCGGGTTACTGTATATTCACTTTATTGCTTGATTCCTTTTAAGGCGCTATACTCACTTATTTTAGTTTAGCCATAATGCCTGTTAAAACAGTTCATGCGTAACCATTCGCAGGAAAAAATGACGTATTTTGTCCCTCTGTATTTGGCATGTGGGCGGTTCGAAATAAATGTTTATAGTACGATCAACCAATCAAAAAGCTTCCTTTTCGAGTGAACGATCCAAAAACCTAAGCACCAATTGAGAGACTTCCAAACAACAAATTATACCTGAAAAGCATTCTCAAGAATGTAATTTTGTCCTATTCTAATAAAAAGAAAACTCTGTTCTTATTTCTCGTGCAGTTGCATTTGTCTATCACGTCGCCTAGGCTTAGGGATTTTGTTTTCTCCTTGCATAGACCCAAGTCTGAAGGCCTTCGCAACGCCAAACTTTGATTAGCATGAGAGAGTGATGCAATGGTATCAAGTGATTTTCGAATTAAATCAAGCGTGACCATTTACACCCGTATTTCGGGTGAGAATCGTCACGTTTGAATCGTTTTAACAGGCCTTACGGCTAAACTAAATGGGACGTCAATAGCGCCTTAAAATGAATAAAGCAATAAAAGTGAATAAACCCGACCATAAGGCCTGTGAGACAGTCTATGATCACACACAATGAAAAGTGGAGTAATAGAATTCATCGGTATCGTCAGTGAGACTACGAAAAAAAAACCGGTTGTTCGTTAAAACAATTGGTGCGTTCAAAAATGCGCGCATAGAGCGAAGATATGACGCTTCTAATTGGTAATCACTGCACGCGCGTGCGTGTTGCCTTTTTTCACGCGCATTTATGTACGTGCGCATAAAATGTAGTGCACTTTTACTGGTGTCACTGATGACATTTTAAGATCTAGTACAATTTTACAATGTGTGCCTTGTAGTTTCCAAATGTTTTATACTCCGTAATTAATAAACGTCGAGTTTGCGAAATGTGTGCCTGTAGTTAATTACGATCGAGTATACAATGTTATACCTCATATTAACCGTCGAGTTTACGAAATATATGCCTACCGATGCCTCGTAGTTAATTATTGTTGGCACAGATATAGACATAAATCGCGCATTAATGCTAGGTATTATTGTTGTTTTATTAGCATGCTTAATAGAGTCAATAGCCCATAAACCACCCGATATTTATTTTCAAGGGCGTCATCTATTGTATGTAAAAGTTGTAATTTTCGCACATGTACATTTTCGCGAGTTTTTATTTTCCTGTTAGCTTATTTGCTCGCAAAAATAAATTCACTTTTATAATTGAAAATGTAAACGGTTAAACATGACCTGTAACCGTTTACAGTCCCAAGTGATTTTAAGATTACACTATATTTTTTTAATGGTTAATTTGGAAACCAAAAGCTCTCGAACAATCGCTTTATTTCACCATCATATAAATACCTTTGCGTGAACGAAACTGGATCATAATGTTTGAAATTTAGCCTATAATATAACGGAAAGCTATTTCAATATTTTTCTTTGCATCTTTATAGAATTTGACCCGAAGAATGAACAGAGGATTGAAGGAAAAAATATCAAAGCAGTGGTGTGGAGGGCAGCCTTATATGGTTCGGAGACATTGTCAATTAGATTTTAAAAAGACAGATTACAAGAATTTGTAATATGGACATGGAGAATGACAGAAACAATAATTTGGAAAGGAAAATAAAATAATGAGCATGCATTAGAGACAGTGGATTATAAAGATCACATTGATTGATAAAATTAAAATCAGGAAAAAGGATGATCGGACATGTGGTAAGAGGAACAGAGTTTTTAAAGGAAAGTAAGAAAAATGATCATGATGATGGATGACATAAAACAATATAAATAACTTTATTCTGAGATGAAAGAGCACGCCATATGGAACAGCGAAGGAATTAAATGCACAGAACCTCCAAGAAGGCAGAAAACTGATGAGGGTGTTACAGTGCTTCACTTCATATTTTGATGTCATCACTTCATTTTCCGGTGTCTCTCTCTTTCTTGACTGTGTTTCTTGATATTCCCAGGGAACAGTTAATGCATTCCATAATACGTCGGGGAGTTCTTGAACTCCACAACGTAGTACTTCTTTATCTAGCATATGACATCTTCTGTCGTAAGCTTTATGGGTGGTATACGTCGATTTGATTTCCTTCAGGACATTGCCTGTTATGTCAACAAAATACCATTTTATCTCAACAAAATATCATTTTGCTGAACACTTTTTTTGTTTTAAAAAAAAAATTATAAAATAGCGTTTTTCCCGACAAAATAGTATTTTGTTGACTTTAATAATGTTTTGTAGAAACAGAATGCTATTTTGTAAAAACAAAATGCTTTTTTGTAGAGACAAAATTCCTTAATCGACAAAATATGTAAGGCTCAGTAGGCTACTCCGAGGACACTATGCTTAAGAGGTGAAGATAAAATACTGGCCTTATATCTATTCAGTGTCATATACCTTTCCAAATGTTAGAATATAGGTTTAGAGGGCATTACAAGAGAACAACGACTTTAAAATCAGAAGTAAATTCTTAGAGTGCTCGAGCATCCTCTTCAGAGGCAGGAAAAATCAGTACTTATGACTGTCATGAGATCACTTCTAGATAGAAGACCACAGCACGTCGGGGACCACGGTTCCTATCAACGTTATGAATTGATTTTATAGGTGGGGCACCATTTTTCATAAGGCGTGATTTAGTTGAGCGTGGTAAGATCCCATTGTAAAGGTTTCAATTTGGTGTTTTTAAAAATTAAAATATGCCCCATGTGCATTCTCTCAAAAGAACAGATGAGCATGCCGTTTTGATCGTACAGTATGTAAACGAGGGTAAAATAAATTTAGACAGCTAAACTACCGTTAGGTTTATTTATTATCGGTACTGGTCGTGGTCATTGCCATGGTGAAGCAGATTTTCATCCCTCTGTACAGTGTGTTGGAATATAGATATCACGATGAATGTGTCACGTGATTGAAAAGCTTACACATATTTTGGTATTTACTGTATTTAATATTTATTCCATCAAACAATTAAAACAACAAGGACACAAAAACTACATTGTCAACACTACAAGAATGCTAAAATTCGTTACTGCCAGCAGTTTGCAAAGTCATGTTTGCTTGTTTCTATCTTGACGTCAGCGTAGCATAAATACACGTATGAACAAACAAAACGAAAGATTTAAAACAGCAAGGCGCCCTCTAACTTTCTCGACAATCTCCAAGAGATCAATTGATTAATAATTTAATTAATCTCATGGTGGCTGAGCTCTGTCTAGCTGGAGCAAAAAAAAAAAAAAAAAAAAAAAAACAAAACAAACAAAACAAAATGTTTCAAGGAAAGGGGGACATAATTTATGTCCAATGAGAGCCAGCTGATTTTGGTATTAACTTGGTTCTGCGGTTATACATTGTTGTTAGCGCGAGATATAAAACTTGTATAATCGCATATGTTTTATATCATTATTTCTCTATGCATCAAGCCAGCTTAATTAATTTAAGCTTTACACAAGTTTAAACTTTAATAAGCACTGTATAATCATTGTTAAGGTGCTGTAGAGATTATGTATCCATTATGGAACGGATTGTATTTCATAGTGTTAGTTCCATTGACTGGGTATAATAACTGTGAAGCGCTTAGAGGCCTTGGCAATATAGTTTGTTCAAAAAAGGGCTTCCGTAGGATTTTTTTTTGTTAAAAGTGATTTGTTTGCATATTCGGAACCATTTGCTGTCAAAATATGTTAAAATGTTAGCTACAACCTCTTCTTTCCGCCATTTTAAAAAATGGCCGCCACTGAGAAGCTTTAATGGCATAACTTTGCAACCAATTGGTGTAGACAGTTGATTTTATTTTAAATTGCTCAGGTCATATATATTTATATTAGCTCTAATTGAAATTTTTTTTAAATGGCCGGAAATGTGATATTTGACCTTTGACCCTCAATTTGAGACAACTGTTGCAACCATTCACTATAGAAAGCTGATTTTTGCTTTAGGTTGTTCAGAACATTCATGTTTATATTAGCTCTAATGGAAAATTTTTCCTCATAATGGTCCAATATGCCATATTTGACTTTGACCTCAACGTTTTATTTGACATTCGTATCTTAGCAACCATTCATCGTAGAAAGTTGATTTTTGCTTTAGGTTTTTCAGAATATTCATATTTATATTTGCCCTAATGAAACAATTTTTGTCAAATTGAGTGAAAATGCCATATTTGATCTTTGACTCCAAATTTGATTTGCCATTTGTATCTTAGCAACCATACATCATACGAAGTTAATTTTTACTTTAGGTAGTTCAGAATATCCATGTTTGTATTTGTTTCTAATGGAAAAATTTTCAAAATGACCGGAAATGACATATTCGACCTTTGATAAAAATTGATTTTTTTATCCAACATTCGTATCTTAGCAACCATTCATCATAGGACCTTGACTTTTGCCCCATGGTGTTCAGAACAGTCATTTTTGTATTTGCTCTAATGGATTTTTTGAAAATTACTGGAAATGACATATTTGACCTTTGATAAAAAATTTAGGTCAAAGGTCAAATATGGCATTTTTTGTTATTTTTGGGAATTTTTTTCCATTAGAGCTAATACAAATATGTATGATCTGAAAAACCTAAAGTAAAAATCATTATCCTACGATGAATGATTGCTAGGATACGGATGCCAAATCAAAATTGAGGTCAAATGTCAAATATGACATTTCCACTCAATTTGACAAAAAATTTTTTCATTAGAGCAAATAAATTATATTGATCAGTATTATAGGACGACTATTGGCAACTTAAAAAATGTAAGTGTGACGTATCCTCTTTCGTAATCGTATTTCGTAAAGTTGATGAACCTCGCTAATGACAATTTTCTTCTAAATATAGGTATAATTTCAGTTATTAGCCTCAGGTGATCTCATTGGACATAACAATATAATGCCACAGTATGACGGTAAACAGCAAATAGGTCCTTGCGTGATTTTGATTCTTAAGACCTACCCTTGTGAAATCCCAGGATACAACGTCAATGTACAAATATTTCATCACATTTTCTGGCAAAACAAAAGCGTTATATAATATCTCTATTTGCCATCACCCACCTCATATGAACACGTAGATACTAAGCTGTGAACAACTAGTGTTCTCCAAAAAACGTTAAAGTAAGTCTGGTTTCAAAATCAATTCCTTCACAAAACTAACCAGCCTGCAAAATATCTTGTTAGTTTAATATTTTATTGTTTATGCTATCACTAACTATACATACTGACCTATCGGTATTCAGCTATTTTGGCACAACATGTCAAGTTCTAACAAAACTGTATCTTAAAAAATGTTCCCTGCAATCTAAAATATAATTATATCAGGTATGCATAAAAAATGCCCCGTACATTGACACTGGATATCTAAAAAACCCTCTTGTTTCAGCTTCTAAAACTTTCACCCCTCAAAATCGTGTTCATGCGATCAAAATAAAAAAGTATGAGTAAAATTCCGCAAATTGCGGACATTTCTGTTGTCTTTTGCGCGTAATGTAAATTGAATCTATTTCATCCCTGAAGCCAAATTTCTTTCTCCATAGAGTATCTTCAAGGTTTGTTTGATACTATTATTATATTCTTTCCACCAATTTTATACATACATAAAATCTGTGTTCGCAGTTTTTGCAAGTGAAGTCTTTCACAATAACACAAGTTCCAGGGTTCATTTTCATATAATCCTTGATTGATGCGTGTCATACAGGTTCAGCGCATGCTCTACTCACGACAATTAAACGCGATGCAATGTGTGTTTTGGAGCCTATGTTTTCATTTTAAACCTGTATACAGACTACTCAGGCTGTAACGTTGAACACTGATCCACCGACAGAATGTAATGTGAATGTATACAACTTTAAACAGTTTGACCCTAGGATAGTGTTGCAATGCATCATCAAAATACGGGTAATTTGTTTATGCCCACCCGATATATTAGCATAAATATGACAAAGCCAAGCCAAAGGAAAGATAAAAATTGAGTGATATACACATAAATGCAAAAATATTTTAAGATGCAAAAGAAATAATTAGTTTCATACGATGTAGAACCAAGGCATGCTAAAAATTACTGAACGTGGTCATTTTAATTATAGTATTTAATTCATAATTTCTGAAAATTGTTCATGAAGTATGAAAGTTGAATGTTTAACAGTGGCCTATCTGAGGTGTGGATGTTTAGGGCCCTCGAGCCCGCCTTTCCCCTTCAAATGTAGTAAACATTGTAAATATGAAGATTGGGGCATCGAGGAACCCCTTTTAGATGAATTAAAAGAGCACCACCCCTCCCCCACTTCAGAATTAAAGAGTAATGTCAGCAAGAAAAATGACAACCACTTCACTATAACAACCATAGAAGAATTTCAAAATCCGACCCATGGTTTAAAGTAATTTTTGATAAATTATAAAATTGGGAAAACTTATTTTTGGACAATTTTCAAGTTTCTGGCTATTATGGAAAACTAGGCTTGTTTTGTTTCCTTTGGCTTAGCTCTGCCAACAATTTTTATAACAAACTTAGGCTATATTTTCTATAAAACACGATATTGTAGACCTATATTGGATATTCTCTATAATATTATTTTTTGTCAACTGCATAGTTTTGAGTTGTATTCTATGAAGTTTCTTTTTTTAACAAATACTTTGATTTTGTACGATCAACGCCAAAATGTAAAATAAATTAACTATATCTTGACGCTACATAGCTTCACTTTCTTTCAAGAGATTGTGAGATGCAACGTAATAAAAGAGAAATGAAAACTTAGCCTCTTACCATACTCATAGACAATCTCTATCAGTGTGTCTAACACATTGAAAGCATTTTTAACTTAATCACTTTCACCTATCCATTTTTTTCCTCTGAAAATCGGACTTATTGCCCAAAATTATATCGTTTTACCTTTATGAAGTACGCCTGACTGCTGTTTGATACCAAAACCAAAAATTGATGGTCCAGTGGAGTGGGGCAATATCTTTGACCTAGACAGACATGTCCTTGGCATGGAATTTGTCAAGCAAAAACTATGAGGCCCACATGTACTTTGAAAATATAAGGAGGAACATCCTCTCTCACACACCTTAAATTTTCCCCAGTCGCATTCGTCACTATGAAGGTTTCTTCAAAAGATTGAATGCCGATATAAATATTTCATCATTAACTAACATCTCACTGTGACCTTATTTTCATTTATATCCGTTCTATACATTAATAATAACAGTCCTTATCTGTCGTTAGTAATAATAAGTAGGCCTACATGTGATAGATACTTATCATAATATTGCACATGCCTTAATTCCCGAGGCTAGAGTATTGGAAATAACCGAATATATCTTAATGAATTCACCAACGACAGAGAAACGTCAAATAGAGTAAGCATTCACCGTTTGCCAGCTTCAAATGCGTCGGTTAATATAGGCAGTGTTCGATGTACAGTACATGGCACTGATCCCACGGTGTAGTAGAGCCTAAAAATCTTCTCTCATGGTGAGAATTGTCGACTACAGATTTCCAGTGGTACGAAAATGACAAGAATTTAAATGGGTTATTTCTTGTAAAAGCGTTGTTTTTCTATAACCTACAATTCATAAGAAGTTCAGAAAGTGCTTTTAGGGACGGCCTAAATGTAGTTATGTACCGGACAGTTCAATTCCTAGATTATGAGATCCCCTTAACATAAAAATAAACCATTTTTCATTATTATATCCACTAATGGATAGAACCAACCCACTTCTTACTTGTTAAACTTAGTTATAGAGTTCTTGAAATAAGCTGCCATCTTATTGATGAAGTTCTTCCTCTAGCGGGTAAATCGTTAGTATATGGCGAGACATATCAATCTCTGTGCCTTTAACTCATTTTAGGCTCCGTACACTTGGGCATTCGAAAATTGTCCTTTGCACTCCATGCCCCATAATCTGAGGTCTAGTGTGAAATCGTCAATTCGTCGAACGTGTGAGCAAGTTCTACCCACTCCATGTGATAGAATTCTTGTAATCACCTACCATCCAATTGATGATTTTTTTCTTTATTAAGCAAATCAATGGTAGACTACAGCGAGTCTTTACCCCGTGTGAGCTCCGAGCTCCGTCTAACTTAACCCACTACTTATGGGCATTAGCATGTCTTTCGCACACATGACCCATAATCTGGCGTCCGGCATCATTTTCCTTTCGCAACGTAACTTCTGTAGCCTGTAGACCTGCACTAATTTTAAGGACAGTCCTTTGATAGATAAGCGGGCCAATAAAGCAAATTAAATATTATAAATAAAAGCGGAAAGACGATTCTTGCGGAGTAATCTAAGTTTCTGGCTGTGATGTGGCGCATACACCTAAAGCGTAAGCTTGTCTCACTAAGTGCACCATTCGAATTCTTTGGTTCCTGACATCCGGGTTGCTGCTGGCATGGTTGGAGTTCGTAGTTGTTTGCATTTTCTTCTAGCATCTTGTCCTTCTTGTGTAGGTTTGTCTGTTGGAAATGTGATAAATTACATTAGATCCTATGCATTTTATAAATACTGTAAAATTGTATTTATTTAAACATATTGACAACAGATTGACAAAACATACCTTTAAAAAGACCACATGTATGTAAATGATATTGTAATGAGCACAATATTTAAGAAAAACATCAATAAACACCACATGGGTAATGCATTTACATGATGATTTTAAACATGGTTTACGGTGGTAACAACAGGTTATCGACGGTAGTACCCAGTGTGTTTACAAAGACACATGCGTGGATGAAATTTTGAGTGCATGTTGTGCTTACGCACGTGCTGGACCTTCCCGAAGCGCAACACTTATCTTGTTTATAGATAATTTTGTTATGATATTTACCGTCCATACGACCGCTTCTTGCCTTTTCTTTGTCTGCTTGATATCCTGTGGTTTGTGTTGTAAATACACACATTTAATATCTAGTTCTCAAACAGAATTAGTTGTTTCTTTTTTCTAATACTACTTTTTAACATTTTTTTCGCAAAATTGTTTTTATCTCTAAATTCACGTCATCAATAACCTCAATTGATGTTTTAAGTAACTTAGTAGTAGTAGTAGTAGTAGAAGTAGTAGTAGTGGGAGTAGTGGGAGTAGTAGTAGTAGTATTAGTAGTAGCAGCAGGGGCGGATCCAGGGAGTTGCGCTAGGGTCGCTTCCTTCTTTTGGACAGTCAACATTTTTTCTACCCCTGGTATCCAGCGGGGACTCTCGGCGGTCTCGTCACAGGCCTAGCGCTATCCCCTTTGAAAAATCCTGTATCCGCCATTGATAATGGTAGTATTATTAGTATTAGTAGCGGTGGAAGCGGTGGTAGTGGTTGCGATGATAGTGCTGGTGGTAGTATTGACGGTTGTGGTGGCGTTGGTGGTGGTGGTGGTGGAAGTGGTGGTGGTTGGTGTGATGGTAGTGTTGATCGTAGAAGTGGTGGTTTTAGTGGTGGATGTATTGGTGGTAATCAAATTAGTGATGGTAGGCCTAATGGTGGTGGTGGTTGTGGTGCATGTAGCAATTGTAGCGGTGGCGGTAGTGATGGCGGTAGTTGTGGTTTTAATAGTAATTGTAGTGGTAGTGTTGATGGTAGCGTTAGTGGTAGTGGTGGTGGTGGTGGTAATTGATGTAGTGGTGATGTGGTAGTGGTTGTAGTAATGTTGTGGTGGTGGTGGATGTGGTGGCGGTTTTGTTGCTAGTAATATTAGTACTAGTAGTGGTGGTGGTAGTGGTGACGGTGGTAATGATAATTGTAGTGGTGCAAGAAGGGTGGTGTTAGTGGTGGCGGTAGTGGTGGTTTGAGTAGTGATGTTAGTGGTAATGTTGTTGGTGGTATTGGTTGTGTGGGGCTGGTAGTGGTGGTAGTTGTAGTAGTAGTATTAATAGTAAGATAATAGTGATAGTGCTGGTTTTAATGGTCGTTGCATTGATGATAATGGTACTAATGTGGTGCTATTGGTTCTGGTCGTAGTAGTGATAGTAGTGGTATTGGTGGTGGTATCGCATTCATAGTAACTACGTAGTAGTGGTGATATTTGTGGTGGTGGCAGTATAATGGTAGTGTTAGTGTTGGTAATATTGGTAGTTATGGTAGTGGTGGTTGTGATGATAGTGGTGAATGATGGTAGTGATAGTGGCAAAAGGCGTGGTAGTGCTAGCGATGGAAGCGGTGGTGGTGGTAGTATTAGTGATGGAGGTTGTGGTAGCAGCTGTGGTATTTGCGGTGGTGGTATTGATGGTAGTGATAGCGCCATTGGTGGTGGTGGTGGAAAAAGTAGTTGTGTTAGCGTTCGTCGTAGCGGTGGTGGATGTAGTGGCGGTTGTACGGGTGCTAATAAAATTAGTGATGATAGACATAATAGTGGTGGTTGTGGTACTGGTGGTGTGCTGATAATTGTGATGTTAGTGGTAGCGGTGGTGTTAGTACTGATGATAGTGGCAGTGTTGATTGTAGCGGTAGCGATAGTGGTTTTGGTAGTAGTGGTTTTGGTAGTAGTGGTGGTAGTGGTTGTGTGGTAGTGGTGGTGATAGTAGTAATGGTTGTGGTAGTGGTGATGGTAGTGCTTGTGACATTGGTCGTGGTTATGATGGCGGTTGTGGTGCTGGTGGTAGTATTAGTAGTTGTGGTTGTAGTGGAGATGGTGGTAATAGCAGTAGAGGTGGTGATAGTGATGGCCGTGGTGGTGGTTGGAGTAGTGAAGTTAGTGGTAATGCTGGTGGTATTCGTGGTGTGGTAGTGGTAGTGGTTCTTGTAGTCGTAATAAGATGGTAGTGGTAGAGCTGTTGTAGTGGTGATTGTATTGCTGATAATGGTACTATAATTGTGGTGGTATTGGTGCTGGTAGTAGTACTGTAGTGAATGGTAGTGGTAGAGTTTGTGATTGGTGGTAATGTTAGTGGAGGTACCGTATTGGCAGTTAGTAGTGGCTGCGGTGATATTTTTGTGATGACAGTATGATGGTAGAAGTGGTTGTGTCGACTATATAGTGATGGTTGTGGTAGTGACCATGGAGATTGATGTACAGTTCTAGTCGTGAGATGTGGTAGTGCTAGCGGTAGTAGGATAGCCATACTAACATCTAGATATCAGCAGTCTTGGGCTTTATGGTTACGTGTGCAAGACTGTTAGCAGCGAAAGAGCATTAGAAGCACTATGCAATTCATCAGTATTAGCATTAATAATGAGCAGTTATAGTGGTATAAGCAATAATAGAGTAGTAGTAAATAGCAGCCTTATCATAAGACCCTAACTACTTGATTAGGCCAATCATTTTATTATAATTATTTAGATAATAAATTAGCAAATTAATATGTTTTACTTTAAATTAAATAACAGTAATTATCATCCTTCACTGACTTTACAAATCTATGGTATGCAGGAGCGGATCTAAGATCCAGCGAAGGGAGTGGCGGGGCAAGAAAAAAGCCCACGTGTATGTCTATTGTTTTTCTTGGTGGGGTGGAGGGGTGGGGATTACCTCTTGGCTATAATGGGGAAGGGGGAAACCAGATGTTTCCCAAATCCT
The DNA here is from genome assembly GCA_025631205.1 of Nesometra sesokonis. Taxonomy (NCBI): domain Eukaryota; kingdom Metazoa; phylum Echinodermata; class Crinoidea; order Comatulida; family Antedonidae; genus Nesometra; species Nesometra sesokonis. The sequence goes on from JAOTQE010036229.1 coordinate 18,061, forward strand.
CCCCTGATATGTGTACGGCGAGTTGATCAGTTTGAAATAGGATCTCTTTCAGGGGAGTATCAAATTCCCTCCAGCTCTTGCTACAGAACATGGAATACGTTTTAGTCCTATGCAAGTCAAGCTTTCGAAAGAACTTACCTACCGGTAGTACCCGAGTATTAGGGTGTAAGTAGTAGGCTAATTATTAAGATTATACTAGTGGCGCTTGCAAAAAATGTTACTAATGTAATAGCGATAATATTAGTATTATGTTTGTTGTCTCAGTATTAGAGTTAAAGCAGTAAAGATCCACTCATAAAAGAAGTCATACAAAAGAAAAAACAACGATGAAGATTAATATTCATAGAAAATACATAAGAGAATGTACATATGCATAACGCTAAATATATATTAATTAAGATATACTTTAATTTTTGTTGATCCACAAAGGCGACCGCCTCGTCTGCCTCATGCTGGCTACAGCACTGAACACCCAACCAGACAGACAGTGGCGGTGTTACGGAGGGGGAGAGCTGGGGGGGGGTACATCTCTCACACCTGTCGGAGAACCTCCCCCCACCGTCGGAGAGGAATTGAAGGTTTTGTCGGGGATGAATTTGCTTTGTAGGGTATGTCAAGGTAAGACAAGCCCCATATAAAACGGTCCAAAAATTCATGGTGTTTTTTATTTTTTTGTTGCTTCTCAAATTAGAAATCGGGAACACGCCCGCCTCAACCTTGCCCAATCTGTCGGGAGCCCTCCCTGTCGGGGGTCTTTCATTGGGAAAGTCCTGGCGCCCACACTGCAACCAGCATGTCGTCAGGACAGACCGGATAACAGTAGTCTCGAGAAAGCAGTCGGATCGTTTTTGAAACGTAGTTGTATTTTTATAATCATTTTTATTTGTTTAATAAAAATATGGATATGGAAGTGTATCTTAGGCCTAAATCAGAACTACATCAAATTAGTTATTATTAAATTAGGCCTTTATTTATTGTATGGAAATGTGCATAATTCTGTCATAAAGTGGTTTTTCTCAATAATTGGGCTTCTGGCTCAAATATTGCTGGTTTCGGCTCTGCAAAAGTCACATTATATGTCAGTAATATATGACACTCCAAGAGGAACATATTTACGCCGACTACTTAATTGTTCTCACAGGGTCCTTCTGGCAATGATTTGGAAGTACACCTGGAAAAAATCTCCTACTATTTATGAAAATCGTAATGCGTTCTTTAACGTTCACATAGGACCAACGGTTTAAGGTCTCATCAAAACGATGTTGAGTTAATAAGTTGTATTTCGATCCTCCACCCGATACACAATATTTGGAAATTTCGCAACTTAACGAAATACGAAAACGAAAATGGATACGACATAAGATTTGTAACGACTGAGTTACACACCTTGGATATCTGTCACCAGTTAGTATTTTATGACGATCATCAACAATTCGTGGGTAGAAAATTGAATATATTTTTGAAAACATTTAGCAACTTTCAAAAAGGGAATTGGGACGTATCCGTTTTCGTTACAGTATTCCGTATATTTGCGAAACCTCCCTAATAGTGGTGATTTATTCGGACCGGGACCAAGGGGTCTCAAAGACTAAAAACACAACACGGATACCATCACCAGTTTAGCCATCTGAGATAAATACCACTGTACGATAAAAAAAAAATAGTGTTATTTTTTGGGAAATGGAAGACTCATGATATCTTACCTCTAGTACTAAAAAGTAGTTTGCAAGCGCATATTCGAATAGACACAGGAAGACGAAGCATAGACACATTGCCATCCATATATCGATAGCCTGAAAATAAGAATATACATTATTTACAATCCTTTTAATAATTGAACATTGTGGCTAATAAACATTTATATAAAATTATATAATATAGTGACTTTAAATGTATCGAACAAAAAAAATGATCGTGACAAGAATAATGCATAATATTTAAGATAGAGCGCGATCGGGACCCATTTTCGAAATTGGAAAAATAGAACATGTTACACACAGAATTAGCCGATTCTTTATTCATATCAATACAAGAATCACAATACTGCAACGCAGTATTTGGTCTTTATGGAGGATACAATTCGTCACACGACGCACGTAACCTGTGTAACATGTTCTTTAAAAGCAGAATACATTGCAACTGATACAACTGTCTAATACATGTGTGACGTGTGACGAATTGTATCCCACATACTGCCAATAATACTCCCACCGCTTAATAACATTGTCTATAAAATTAAAAATATTCAGCAATCAAAGACAAGAATTGATCCCACAACACGACCCTGAGACCATTTTCGGACAACTAAAGACCAATATTTTCCGTGGAGGCATGTTCCCAAACTCCATAAAACTTTGACTCTATACCGGTTCCCCTTTTTCCGAAGTCTGCATCCGCCCCTGCAACGTACTACTTTGGTACAGCACGATACTCCACTAGAATCGGGAGGTAGAACACAGAAAAATATTTAAGCAATCATAGACAATATATTGGTAATAACAATCCATCTGAAGCCATTTCCCACGTTAAACAAAAATCATGGAGACGAGCATGCTTTCCGATCCCTAGTTGAACTTTTACTCTTAAACGCCTCCATCCCCTTATCAACAGGTCTATATAAGTTCCTTCCCTGGTTTGTTTATACCTTGTAGATCCAGGTGGAAAATCGGAGCATCAAACCGTAGGACCGAATTTTAAGTAAATCGGGCCAATATTATTGTTTTATATCGTAGACAGATACCAGGACAGCAAGAAAGACAGACATACTAGGATTATGAGTTAGAGATGGCAGAAGAGTCAGTCGGCATCGATACCAATGGCTTTAACAAGAAGCACATAAAAAAGAAACAGACAACAAGACAGACAGACAGATAATAATGAGTAAGGAATGACAGGTATGTCAGGCGGCATGGTACAAAATTAATATTGTTTTAACAAGCACAAATAAAAAAACATTATGCACACATTTTCCAAGATTTTTGTCTTGAAATCCGCATTTAGCGGCCTTAAGGTTGAATTTAAAATACTTGTTTTTTATTTGCCGCAGCAGATATGCACAAGCCTAGACGTAGAGAAACCTAGAGAAACGAAGCTCCCTGAGGGGCGAAGCTAAATATATCAAATGTATAAATCATGGCAGAAGACATGTTGTAGAATCATGTTGAGTTAGAAGCTAATATCTACAAAGTGATCAGATGTCATTTTGATCAATACGTAACAGGATATTAGGCAATAGAATAACTTGGATATTAATATGAGAGAAGTTGGCATAGTCTTACAAAACCGTTAATAGGCCTACTAGGTATGAGTCCATCTTGATGAGAAACAAAATGATCGACGAACTTTTCTTTTATCCATAATTATAATAAATTAATTAATGTAAGTAAGATGAGTGTGATAATGTAGGAGGAAAACACTTTTCAATGTAGACATTAAATGGCTACTTTGTTATCTGCGCAATAGATGGCGCTAGACTGATATTTTCTATTATCACAACATGGTCACAGCCAGTTTT
>JAOTQE010036230.1:0-10131 GCA_025631205.1 Nesometra sesokonis
AGGCAAAAAGGGGGGGGTCGGGGCCCCCCCCCCCCCCCCCACACCCTTGGGTCCGCGCCTGAACTTTGATGCCGAGCTATAAATTCTCGTTTATTTAAATTATACTGAATAAAATTAGAATAAAAATTGTGTTATATAATTAATATTATCGTAATCAAACAAATTGACTTACTTAATTGCTTGGATCATAGACAATCCCGTTTCTACTGCGTTATGTGCATGTCTGGCATCAGCGTTTGGTAATCCTGACACACAATAATAACAGTCCCCAAGAATTTTGATTCTTAAACATGAGTTTGCCTACAATTATAAAAAACAGAAAGGAAGAAATTGTAAAAAAATTGTATACGTGATCATCAAATAAACGCAACTGTATACTGTCAACTGGACAATTTTCTATGTTAACTGGAGCTGTGTAAATAAATAAATATAATATTGATATTACAATAATTCTAACATATCGGATAAAATGATTTATTGTGGTAGACAGCTTAAACATAAGGTCTGGTTAATTTCGATCAAACATAGTGTAATCCATCGTATAAATGAAATTGATTCTTTAGAATTGTCTGTTGGCAATATGTAACAAGATCGAATGTACGGGAATTGTGTATCGACAACGTAAAAACATTCGGCATCATTCCATTTTGCGAAGTTTGCCGTCTCTACACGTCATTAGAATAGTATATCTTATCAAACGTCTTGCAGAATGACGTTATAGATGGTATAACATGAATGCAACATACAATAGTTCGATAAGATAAAATAATAGGAAACACGCCGCCTAGACTAGATAAAAGTTAACATTTAACGATAGAATGAATACTGTATTAGATGTGTACAATTACATTATTATATTATAAATACTTGTTTTTTAATATTATTATATTATTAGTATTTTTTAATAACTAGAGAAAATTATTGTTTAACTTGATAGTAGGCATATACACTAAGCCTGTTGAAAGTCCAGTTTAAGCTTCCGTAATACAAATTTCCTTGTTTCCCTTGATCTGCCCATTATGTTTCATTAGTGATATTCTTGCATTTATTATTTCGTCGTTGACACAATGAAGAGTCACAAGCTAGTATGAGGCACGTAAAGAAACGCAAAACGCTTGCGTGCAGATATTGAGAAACAGTGTTATCGACGTGCGCCTTTATATACGCGCGAGTAACAGTTTGTCGTTTTTTTTTTGTCGCTGACGATGAGGTCGTTTCAAATCCAGTTTCACGTGTCTCATTTGTCACATGGTCTTATTTGTCACATTTTATGTAAAACTGTGACATTATTTTAGCTTTTCTAATCTAATTCAGTTTAAAAATTCCGAAACAGTTTGTTTAAATCTTTGTGACATTATGCGATATTGTAAGTTATACTTCGACATTATTATACCTCTGCAATTGCGCTTAAGCAATCATTTCACATTATACCTTAGCGTACCTGTACAATGTTGGCACCCTCCTAAACAGTTTAAATCTTATTTTTGCCTACGCACGCCATAAATACATAAATGAAAGACAGAAAACGAATATATGTTTTTGGGGTATTTTAATAGAAAACTCGATTGCTCTCAACCTTAGAAAATTAATGTAAAGAATACCTGAGGTGAGATGTTACCTCGTGTATGTGGTCGAGCCAAAAGAATGCAGCATGGATAATGGATGGCTTCCTAAGCAAAAATGCGATTGCCTGCCCTCAATCGTCGTCTTTTACATTCTGTGTGACACATTTTCCTTTTTAGCATACCTGTACAGTGTTGTCAATCATCCCAAACAGTGTATTTGAAGTTTCTTTGTGCCATTTTATGCGAAACTTCGAAATTCGTCTAACCTATACCTCAAAAATTCTAATAACCCTCCCAAACAGTTTGTTACATATTTTTAACTATTTATGCCAAATTTTGACATTCTTCAGCATACGTCTCTGTAATTCCGTCAAACATCCCACAATCTGTTTAAAGTTTCTTTGTAGCATTTTACGCGAAACTTCGATATTCTTCAAGCCCACCTCTGCAATTCTACCAAACCTTCCAACAGTTAATTAAAAGTGAAACTTTAGGATATATGGTCAATTTTGTAGTCAAGTTTCTTTGTGACATGTCATGCGATATTCTGACCTCTACCATTTTATCAAACCAACCAAACTTTTGTTTAAATTTTCCTCAATAGTTTAGTTGATGTTCTGTTGTGACATTTATGCAACACTTTCATTTAACCTACCTGTGCAATTCTGTCGAACCTTCCAAACAGTTCATTTAAAGTTCTTACAAGTTCTTTCGCTGTCATATTAGCTGCCATTTGTGTAAATCCTTTTACGTCGGCAAATAATAAACTGTAAGAATTATAAACATCTTTAAATAATGTATGTAGAGCATATATTTACACTTCAAAGTATAGGTTGCAATGCCAATCCTTACAGAGCTAAATTAATGACTACTTTCTGATTTAAGAACCTAAAACTTGGTTATATTGAAATTGCACGTCAACTTGAGTTGGAAAGAGTGACCATTGGGAAGGAACATTTTGTAGAATGAGGACGTTCACAACTGTGTGTAATTAACGTTGTTTTTAAAGTAATCACGTTTTCTGCTCTAGTTTGGAAGTGGCGCTAAAATTAGTAATCGTAAAATTAACTACCGTACAAGTGGACTGTAATCAGGGTGATAGAGGACAGGCTTGTTAACTTCATGATGTTTGCAGTTTGGCAAAAACTAATTATTTTACCGTATTTTCTGCAATTTAGTTTTTTTCTTATAGATTTTTCTGTATAACTACATACATTTTCACAATGCGGGTTAATTTTATGTAGGCTTCTTCATCAACTTTCAATATAATTATATAGGCCTATGCATATTTAGCTAGAGATCGGGAAATGTGAAAGTAAAAAAAAAATTAAAAAAACGCCGACACTTAGTTTGATGAGTCGGTCGGCATTGAGCAAAAACAAAGTTTTTTTTTTTGACCTGGTCGAAGATAGGTAATATGACAATTTCTAATAACAGCCTGTAATTTATACAATTGTATTTTTGTACATGAAGACTGAAGACACTATTCAATTCTCCGGGGAAATATTAGACTTACCTTACATTTTCATATCTATGTATATAAATCTTATGGAATCTTGTTGGTTGTTGAATTTGGTTGTATTCGATTTCATAGGCTAAATATTGCATCATTTCCTTTGCTACAAAAGACGGTAATACTGAGAGTAGCAGACGTTCCTATAAGTAAATAAAGTATCAAACATTATTAATGAGCTAACGTTTTCAATTACTAATAATAATAGTAATAACATCAGTCATCAACCAATTGGTCAGCCCAGTCAGCCCAGTCCAGTCCAGTCCAAATCAAGACAAGCCAACCCCATCTAACTCAACCTAACAAGCCCAACCCACCCGACAAAACAACCGACCGACCGACCAACCTCCCGACCTACTAACTACTCTCTTAACACAAACGAGTAAAAATCCATTCTTTGAGGAGTGACCTGAGGGACCACTCAAAAAAGAATAAAGTTCACTCCAACCGATTGAAAATCCACTCACATGGAGTGAAATCAATCACTCTTTTGCAGAAAATTCACTCCACAAGAGTGGATTTGGAGTGTTGATAATTTACTCTTTTAAGAGTGGTCCCTCAGGTCACTCTCACTGTTTAAAAATTCACTCCAAAAAGGGAAGTTTCACTCTTTTACATTAAGAAAGTAATCAATCACTAAGAATGATATTTGCCTATTGCCACTATGCACAACAATACAATGTAGTGGTGTGTTAACAGTGACAATACAATAATGAAAAGTACAATTTAAAGAAGAGGAACAAAGTTTGAAAAATATAATACACAAATCTTACTTCCTGCGTCAAGTACTTATTATGGAATAGTAAAGAGATTGGATATTATAGGTATATAACGTTTTATAACATATGTTTTTTAATATAAAGATGTGGCGCCAGGATTTTTCCGACCAGGTGGGGCGGGGCGGGGGTCATAGTCCCCGACCAAGGGCAGATCCAGGATCCAGCGAAATGGGTACGGTGGCCCTTTACAAGGTCCGGATGGGCGTGGTTACCGGTTTAATTTTGATAAGCAAAATAAACGTTATTTTCATATTTTTGCTTGTTCTTGTATCTTGTTTTGTCCATTTGTATGTCTATTTTCTATTTTTATGCTTTTCCCCGACAAAAATTATTAATTTGTTGCCCCGACGGTGGAGGGAGAAGGCTTCCACGATTCCCCCATCCCCTCCGCCGCTGGACTATCCAGATATAGGATCCAGTGTTTGTAAAACGATGTCGACAAAATGTTTTCCCCAAGAGAACAAACAATGAAATAGCGTGAGTTTCGAACACATGACCTCATGAGTGAGGGTCAGAACAAAAGACGTTATAATTATTGCAAATAAATATCGTTACTAGTCAAATGCACAATGATCATTCAGTTATTCATCGTCTATTAAAATGCCAGCATTATCATATTTTCATTGGTTAGTGTTTAGTTTATCTGCCACAAATCCACATTATTATTTTAAGTGGTAATTATTACCTGTTTACATTGACAGAACTTCATGATGTATAAATAAATCTGACTTTGATGAGACAACAACAGACCGACTTTTGGACTCCATGGATATATGGTAGAAATCACGTTAACAGGCGTTTAATAGAATTTGTTAATACTATTTACGAATAAAATTATTTGTACTAGAATTTAGTTTAGTGCGTAGGTTTGATTTTGAATTAATTTTCTGCACAAGAGATGCATTTGAAACAGCTCAAATACTTCTACTTAAAGTAAAACAAAAGTTAAATCAATAAATGTACCGTTAAATCCGATAGATTTTCATACACCAAAAAGTAAAATTTATGTTTTTAAAACCAGGGAACCGTTAAACGAATGTCTCATTCTCTAGAAATGGACGTTTTGGGAAAAAGCGAGCGATAAACAAGACTCTGATGCATTAGTCAAATTAGGTGTGTTTAAAAATGACGCGGTCTTAAGACTTGTATTAAGGTCAAACACCTTTGTGGCGGCAAAACATTGAATCCGTTACATAAATTTAAAGTTCATACTTGTCTGTAAACAACGCAACACATACATTATTGTGACTCGTTGTGATATTTTAAGATCTATGTCAGAAAATCTAGAACAACCTAAACTAGTTATTGATGTTCAACAGTTACTTGTTTTAAATCGACTTTAATTTACACACCCCGGTTGAACGCTGTTCATAATATGAGAGAATTCGTAAATGGAAGGTTCATAAATTCCTATTGGTTCGCCTACAAAAAGTTTGATTCGACTTCGGCAAGTTTGACTGTAAATAGTTCTATTTGGTCGCTAAATTGTGCTGTTTAATTAATTAGGAGGAAATGCAAAAAAAAAATATTGTTTGAAAATATTATCGGGTCGGCCTATTATTTTAATTTTGTTGTTTGTTGAATAGTGGTTAAATGAAAGATCGGTAAAGGAGAACTTTCTATGTGATAAGGTCGATTGTAATTTAAAGAGGGGGAAATGCGATGTACGGAGACTTAATGTTTACTATATTTAAGGAAAATCATTCCCGATGATGACATTATTATTGTCGAAATATAGATTCCTGATACGATATGCATCTGATTACTAGAATTATATTTCTTGAAGTTTATTAGGGGATCTTTCGATGTGATATTTTTTGTTTGTTTGGCTTGAATGTGACTTTTTGTGGAAATGTCTCACTCTTTAAGACAGGAAATATCGGCGTCTAAAGTAACGCTTCTCAAAGTTTTGGCTCTGTAGAAGGTAACATTCTTTATCGTATACGCATTCTTTATGTGTAGATGACGGGGAACAGTGTGTACTGGGTATAATATGGGATATTTCAGTGCTATTTTATATTAAGTCTGAAAACATTTCCAGTTGAGTCATTCGGGTTATGATTTGGCAGTAGGCCTACACCAAAAGCCGAGACTATAGAAAGATATTGGAATCACTGTGCATTTCCCCTTTTTTCTGATATCAGCACTCAGGCTAGTCATTGTTATGTAAATGTGGTCAGAGTGAGTAATTGGCACAACTACTGTAGCATACTGCATATGCTCTATTACGAATTATTCTAAAATCAAATGTTAAGATAAAAAATAATCCCATAACTTTTGCACCAAATTATACATTTATTTAACAGTTTAACTATTCAAAATTGCAAATCATTAGGTGTATTTTTATGAGGTAACAAAAATGTGTGATTTATCATCGCTTTTGTGGCAGAGGTTTTTATACATTATTAAAAGTTTAATTATTTATAAAAACATCTGCCACAAAAAGTGACAATAAATAACATATTTTGTTACCCCTTAAAATAACCCAATGATTACAATTTTGAATAGTTTAACTGTTAGATAAAACTAAATTTAAAATGCTGAGGTGCATATCAAAGTAGAATTTGGGGCAACATTTGGTTTGTATTTTACCACTTGACTTGGTTGTGCAGTGGTTGTCATTGTTTGAATAAATTATAACAGAGCATGTGCAGTACCCTAAAGTAGTTACGTAACTTCTCACTGTGACCACATTTGTAACAATGACCAGCTGAGTGCTGATATTGCAGGATGGTAAACAAAGGGAAATACATAGGTTTTCCAATAATCTCTTTCTATTTAGTCTCAGCCAGAAGACAGTCACTGACTATCTTCTGACAAGCATAACTCTCGAAATGGAAAAGAGTTAAATCAACTCTTTGAGTAGTGACCTGAGTAATCACTCCAATAAAAGTGAAATTTCACTCCAAATGATTGAAAATTCACCCCAAAAGATTGGAAATTCACTCCAAATGATTGAAAATTCACTTCAAATGATTGGAAATTCACTCTAAATGATTGAAAATTTGCTCTAAAAGAATGAGCGATCTCACTCCTTTGGAGTGAATTTTGGAGTGAATTTTCAAGTTTCTTGGTGTGATCACTCTGGACACGCCTCTAAGAGTGGATTTCACTTTTTAACATTTAGAGAGTAGTCCACTGCGTTCTTTACGTGTACATGCTACATATAGAATCACCGTCTTAAGCCGCAATCGTACTGGATTTAAAATAGGGAAATTTTTACCGAGACTGTGGGTAACATTCCAACGGGTAAAAGACAACGGGATAAAACAAAACATACTTTGACTCGCCATTTGATATACAAGGCGGGCAGAAGTGGATTCGATGCATAAACCAACGATCTTCATGGTTCACGAGTTATATGTCAACAATGAAATTGAATTTTAAAAGTGTTTCTTAATGATGATGAGATACCGTATCTAGGACCTTTAACTGTCAGAATCAAAATGCATTTTTGTTCTTAATTTAATATAGCAGACTTAGTCTTAACAAAAAAACACAAATTACGCCTTCCGATCACTAAATGCGAACTAAATTTTCTTAAATTAATGATGATTAATGCTAATGTAACCTAAAACATAGTGGAGTATTGTGTAATTATTGCATTATTGTTTATATAGCAGAAGTATAGTTGTTATCACTTCAATATTACTTGTATTTCGGGATTTTTTCCATCATAATTTATTTGTTCTCAAATATATCGTCAATACGGAGCTTTCGTTTGGCACGACGGATCGTTCTGTGACGGTAACGCACTGTCGGGCGTAGGCAGTGTCCGTTCAACCCGTTTAGTTCTTCAGGACGGCAACGAACTTGTCAATTTCATCATGACCAACCTTTATATGATGGCGAATAGTAGGCCTCTGTTTACTTGTGAAGTGAGAAGTCCCAATTGTGATTTTAGACTTTAACTAGGGCCTAAAACAATTCCGATTTTGATGATTACAAAAACAAAACAAAACAGCAAAACACTACTACCCTACAGCATGCCTAGGGGACGGTGAAACATCAGGAAAACTGTCGTAGATTTTTCTCGCCCGACATAACAGGGAGATTTGGGCATGCGCAGTTAAGTCCATTATCATTTCCTCCGTCGCCGAACGATCCGTCGCGCAAAACGAAAGCTCCATAATGACCATGCAGAGGCAGAAACTATTCGCGCTCGTAAAAAATGGCAAAACGTGCAAAAATGCAGGTCTAGTGATTATCAAATAGGAGCCTTCACAGTTTCTACCTACGCACGCGCGTAATAGTTTGTCTCCTCGTGGCCAGGTTGATGATGTAATAATACAAGCAACATTGCATACTGGTGATTAATTTAATTCTCTTCAAACCTACTCATAGACTGAACAAGCTCCAGTTTCTGAAGCGTGAAGCTTATAATATACCCCTTTTACACTTTTACCTGGAAAAAGAAAATTATAAACAAGTTTCTCAACTGATTTGTGCCAATTGCGACATAAATATCGACCAAAAAAGTTCCAGGGGCATGGGAAAAAGTTCCATAGGGCATGGGGAAAGCCGCCATTTTGGTTTTTCAAAATGACCACCATAAAATGTAGGTTTTTGATCATATCTGTAGGCGCGCTTAAAAGTTTCCATAACGAATTAGCTAACCTGTTTTTGGTTTTCTTTGACCATCTGGATTCGAGTCTGGACACATTTCCGGGTCTCCAGGAAAGACTGCCGATGTATTCTATCCGATAAATAACACGTGTATAATCCAGATATATTTGTTGAACAAAGTACAAGAAAACTGGAAAATAACTGAAAAGAGACAATTATAAATTATATAAGTTTATTCTTTATGTTTATCTTTTTTAAAGAGGACTAGGTGACGAGATGATCTGTATCTTCTAGTCACGATCTTAAGTAATAAAATATTTAATGTTTGTCCTCTTATTTTAACCATCTGCTATCTAATCAATTCCTTCTTATTGCATTCTGTTATTTTTCCTCATGTTACAGTAGGTAAAGTTCAGCTGATGAGAATAACCCATTACATTTATACCTTGTCGTTAGTAGATCGTGGCGTGTTAGACATAAAAATATCCACAAACCGTTAGACCCTCAACATTGTATATCGCTTGTAATTTATCCAATCAAAGTTACTAAATAGGCTTAGTTTTGATTTTTTTGTTACAATACTTACCTATCACACATAACTTATGATTCTACATTGACACAACAAATATCTCAAAATTGTATTATCTTAACAATAACATCGACTTGTATCTTGTAATAATTACTTTTTTAAATGTGCATTGTCATTTCAAAATTACCAAAAAAAAAACCACATATAAACATTAATTTTGAAATTTTTGAACTTCCTCGTATTAAAGTATTAAAGTAACATAAAAGAAATTTAAAAGTATTATGTTTTTTTTTAAATATGGTTTTAATGATTTTTTTCTCATTTTAGCATTATAATTTTGCAAAATTAGAGATAAATAGTTTTATTTAATATTCTAATTTGAGTTGGTTGATAACTACATACATTTCTTCAAAATAAGCAAGTTTTTTTTTCAAAATCACGTTCTGTCATTTTCAGTTGATAACACATCTTTAACTTTTTAAGGCCTAAAAAATCATTCATTGACCACGAACAAACATTTTGAATTTTTTTCGAGATTTTGGGTCTGTAGGGTTAGAGCAGCACAAAGAATTTTTACGCATACCCTGCTTTGCTAATGTAGCGAGGACAATTATTACAGTATAACTATTTATAATTTACCAACAATGGAAGTAAATGAGATGACCAAACATATACCGGTATCTAACTTATCTTTTCTTACTGTCAGGACTATCAATGGTTTCCTACTTCAACTTATTTTCTTCGTAATTTGCTTTTGTCAAAATTAGAAAAATGGGAACTACATCATACTGACTTATACTGAAACTGATATACTTTATTTGTCCATAAAAAGCAATGGAAATACATTTGAAGCTGAGACATGAAGTGTACACGACAATATAAAATATACTCTAATAAAAAGTACCGTACTGTATATACAGATATAAAGATATTAAAATAAGAGAGATATGGAGAAGTCTAAAACATTAAAAAAAATATCTTATTACATGTGAATTAAAAATATGAACAGAGTTAGCAAAAAAAGCATATCGTGTACGGTTAGTTCTAGCCTTGGGGACACACATTTTACCGCCTCTTGAATTTAGGTCGTACATAATATGTAATGGTGGGTTCCCACTGCCGATCAGACGAACTCGATCAATCCCGATCAGAATAATTTGGACTGGTCGGGCTTGCTCG
>JAOTQE010036241.1:0-10131 GCA_025631205.1 Nesometra sesokonis
TCCAAACAGAACTACAATAATAAAAACATGGGATAACAAGAGCATTTGCAAGTAAGCGAAGTGTAGCATTTGGAAGATAATATCTGATCCTATGAATAACACCAATACGTTGAGAGACTTTAATTAATAATTCATTTACAAATATCAACATAAATTTAAAATCAACATCAAATGCTTGAGTCCAATATGTTGGTCAAAGTAGAACTAAAGTGACCAATGCCTAGTCTATCGTTAGCAACTTTGAAAATGTCCACCTCACAGCAAATACATTAATGGCTGTGCAATAATTACAGAGCTCAAATTTGAAAAACGTACAATTTGTTTTGGCATTATTTTGTGGAAACTTAAAAAATGTGTCAACTTCTCCTTTAATAACAAATAAGCTACTGTATTTTTAATGGTTTAATTGGTGTGCTTAATTTAACATTGGTCGAGTGTTGAATTATTACAAGGACGTGGATTAAGTGGCTGAAACAATTTAAGTTATGAATTGTTATGGTATTGACCATAATGCTTTAGTATGTCACCACTTGCTCTTGATCAAGTCCAGAATATTCTTTCTAGTCAGGGATTTGTTCTGTTTAAATCAACATTTTGTATCCTCAGACTGATCACCAAACTCCACTTTTCCTATTACGTCATCAAACATTAATTACACTTAGAGCTCTTGCCACCAAACACTTCTAAATCCTACATGTAAAGATCATTCCATTTTATTTCAGTTGTCTTCTCTCAAAATCTCTAGTTAAAGCTGTGATATCACTCAGAAATTACCAAAAAATTATCAAAATAAATTTTGAAATTAACTTCTTCATATTAAAATAAAATCACAGTTAAGGACTTGATAATAGTAATATTTTATACTTGCAAAACAAAATGAACAAAATTATAGAGGTTTTTAGCTTTTTCATGTTTTTTGGTAATATTTAGGATATAACCTATTATATATAACTATTACATTAGGGATAAATATTCTAAAATGGCTAAATTTTAAGTGACAATGTCAGAAATGCCACAACAACTCATTTGTTTAAACTAGGGATAAATTATTTTATAAAAATGTATTTATAATACTAACAGTGTCTGCACATGGGTTTTACGCTGTAGATGGCCAAATGCAGATTTATTTTTATTCTTATGTTAAAGTCTTCATGTTTTCAGTGTTTAAATTACGATTTTTTTCTACACGTTATACTAGTCATGTTTTTTTTTTTGTAGGATGGACAGTACTAGAAGTGTTTGTTCACCTCCTTGTTCTATCTGTTATTGGCCATGATTGTAATTTGTGCTATGTAAAGTTCAATAAAATAAATTAAATAAAATAACACATAGGCCTAATCTTTAACAAAAACAAGTAATTTTCAATATTATTTTTTTGACAGTTGTGTCATCACACAGTAAAACCAAAACCAAGTTGTGGGAAAATTGAAAATTGAGTTATTGGTAAAACCACATTAGACATTTTACAAGCTTTAAATTGAGGGGTCAATTATCAAAATCTGGCATGTATGTGAAATTGATCGACAAAATATACACAAATTTTATTTATATTTATTTATATTTCCTGTTGTTTATTTGCATATTTCTTGATAACTTCCTGTGCGACAACTTCCATGACTAGCCTCATTTTCTTACTCAACCATATTCCCATAATAGTTAAATGCTCATAAAACAAAATTTTACATTGAATTGGACTTCTATTTTAAGTCCTCAAAATCACAAAATCAATGTAAATATCAGGCAGGTCACGGCAAAACCACCTCGTTGTTGCAAAATCAAAAAATGGAGTTAATATTAAAACCATATTACACTTTTTGTAAGATTTAAAATGAGGGGTTAATTTACAAAATCGGACATAATAAAAGTTATGGAACAGAATAGACAATAAATTCCTTTGTATTCCTGTGCGACAACTTGGTGGTTTTGCCATGCCTAGCCTCATATAGGTAAATAGGCTATAATACTCCCTGAACAAAACAATAAATGGTCAAATGTTTGTCAGGTTTTAAAAGCAAGACTATTATTATGGTATGCATTCTAAAAAAATGTCATCTTGAACTAAAATGCCTCCCTTGATGCTACTACATTCCCTAAGGTGCTTTTTATTTAAACATTATTGTGCATTTAAATACTAATAAGCACTAATGGATTCCACAAGGAATATTCCAACATATTGTTCAATGGTTTACTACTGATTTGGAAGATTTAAGTCTCTGTTAAACACACCTAATCATATTCCCATGTGATAATCTTAATGAAATTATCAGTTAATCAAATCAAATTTACATCAAAAATGATTACATTACAATGTATTATTTGATCCACGTCAGAATAATGAAAAGTTAAGAGTAATTAGATGAATTAAAATCCAGTGAATCACATAATATCATTCAACATTCAATCAGTTTCGCATGACCTTTTCCGAGGTTCATACTTGACAGTTGGGAGCAGGAGGTACGCATATCAATACGGTCAGGGTAAATGTTGGGCTTACAGCATTTTTGAATGGGCTGGCAGTCTAGTTATTGAGTTTGTAAAAGAATGTATCCCAACGGCATTGTTTAGACAACAAATAGTTTTCAATTTAAATGTTCTTAACCTGCTATGAATTTTTTTCATTGTTCATTCATATGTCAAACCAAAATACTACTACTATCACTACATGTGCCCTCACCCTTTCTTTCTACTACTACTACTACTACATGTGCCCTCACCCTTTCTCTTGTACCATTTAATATTAAATTAATTATAATTAATCATTTTAATGAGGGTTGAAAAAAAAACTTCAACTTACAATCCATAAGATGTATTGACTTCTGTGGCATTTCAAGTGCTCCTCCTTTCCTTTTTTTCAAGTTCTCATACATTAGCAAAGCTTTCCGCCTTCTTTCATCAGCTCTACGCTGACGCTCAAGCTCAATGCGAAATGATGGATCAATCTCTGGCACCCCAAGCTCATGATGCTTGTGTTCTGGGGAAGGTGAAGGAGTCCATGTCTTTGGGGGTGGAGGTGGTGCTGGCAGATGCTTTGGTGTATTTGAAGGTTCTAATAGAATTGGAGATGGTAGCTCTGGAAGAAATATGGATAATAAAGTTAATTTTATAATATGTACTGTGCAAGCATGGGGCGAAAATTAAGAATTGGGCTCCCAAGCATTATGAGATCAGGTTTGAACTTGAGCCAGTGCAATTGTTGTTGTCCTTAAACACTTTCCACATCGCTCATTCCAACCCACAAGTAAGAGTACAGTAGCAACAGTTTGGCCAAATTTCATTTCATATCAGTAGTTTATTTCAAAACCAACAAATAGAGATATACATACATTTATAAAAACATGGTGTAGAGATTATAATCTATATTATTTACAGTAATTTTATGATTAAAATAACAAAAATAATGCAAGGGTAAAATTGAAAAAGGTCAATGACATAGGCATGTATTAAAAATCAAAAGCCTTAAGACATGTTTGCTATATAAAACTATATACATAATGTAGAAAAAATATTAGTGGAGATGATTGAACATTTAATACGACAATGGCATTTTGATATTTTTTTAAGCCAATGAAAATGGAATTTCAATATTATAATACTATGCTGTTAGAATTTCATGCAATTTACTTGGATTATAATACTATGTCCAAATATGTAACAAATTTTGAAAGGAGCACTTTATGCAGATCACCTTTAAAAATAACTTATGAAAAAATTTAATGGATGTTGTATTACAAGTGTTGTTATTGTTGAATAAGAATGAATTACCTTTATTTAGCAGTATATATAATACATGATAAATGTTAATTTCTCTATTGTTTATAGCAATTATGTAAAGCCATTGCATTTTTTTGTCATTTCCAGGGTACCATACCACACTCACATATCAGACCTATGCTATGTTGCATTGCCCCTTTGGCCCTTTCCTGACACTCTCAATATAGACTTTCCCCAAGTTGGAATGTTATATTTTAAGTGTTTAATAAAGTGCACCTCCAGTGGATTAATTCAATGGTGTACAATTAGGGCCTAGGCCTAGTGTTTGCTGATGGAGATAAGCCTGAGAACTTATCTTAGGTAGAACTAGGTAAGACTACAACTAGTCAATGGCAAGGATGAAAGAGCTACTGGGCCTGGAGATAACGACAAACAATATGTGTGAGCAGGGAAAGCCCTACAAATTATGTATCTGTCGGTAATTGTCACTACTCTCAATAGGACACAGCACCTACAGTAAGTGACAATTTAATGTGCAGAAGGAATGAACCACTTGTGGTGTTTTGATTGTTTTAACTAACATTAACAGTTTTTAATAAAAATCAAAAGGTGATAAACTGCGATGATAAAAATTAGGTTACTGAAAACTATGAAGTCGCAAATATTAATTGACAAGAAATGAAGACTTCTACAATGCCATTATATCAGAATCTTATGATGTATGCGATTTGAGAGAGTAAATCTCAAGTATGCATGTATCTGACTCTCTTTATTAAAAAATCTGAATGCTAAAAAACAAAAAAGACACAAAGCACCATACACGGCACACAGTTTCAATCTCAAGTATAGGTAGAAATAGTAAAAGGGCTGTATAGTGCCAGTTAATCATAAACTTGTAATGTGACTTGAGAGAATAAATCTCAAGTATACATATAGGTTTACAATCTGTAGTAACTTATGCAATCTGTAGATCGTCTGAAGATGTTATTAATAATAACCATTTCAGAACTGTGTCAAACTGAAATATGAAAGTAGAAATATAGAAAAAAGTAAACAGGAATTATATCGGCATGTGCTGCAATATCATGACTGAATTAAAGTGACCAAAAAATGAAGGTTCAAGGGGATAATTTTTTTTTAAGTGATCATGTTGAACACTTGGCCAGAAGACTAAACAATGTTAGTTTCAAACCATGTTAATACTTGCAACTAAGATTGAAACAGACCATACATTTAATAAAAGACTCTTTTAATGTTCAATACAATAATTTGTTAATGCTGGCAGGGATATACAAGCATGTTGGTCAAGATGGGGTAATGCTGGTCCAAACTCCTCTAAGGACCAAGCAACATATATAATTTTTTCAAATTGTATGTATGTTGTTTTGTCTTTAGAGGAGTTCATTTTTCGAACTCCTCTAAGAACAAATCAACATATAACAGTTTATTCAAATTGTATATTTATATTTCTCTGTTTTTTTTAGATTTTATTTTATTTTTACAATGCTGTATCTCACGAGAAAATATTTAATTATGCTCTACTAAAATAAAATGGAGAGTGTTAACATTACCTACTTTCTGTAAAAGAAAAAAAACGATTCTCAGAAAATTAATAACATATTCTTTTAATTACTGTTCAATGTCTAGACTAAATATAAAGCAAATGCTGTCGAAATCCATAGGTACAATATAACAAGTTGTTTACATTGTAGTTAATATAGCATTGATTGCCAATATCAAGCCCATAATGTAAAACATCGCATCAATTGTTAGGCAGGTAGTGAACAGAATTTTTGGTGAAGACCGAAAGTATTGGCTGAAAACAAGTACAGTATATGCCATGTATTATTTATTTAAATTGATAATAAAAATAATAATAATGAACATTTATTATGCGCCAGTTTCCATCTAAAAGATGCTTATGGCGCAGCGACACATAACAATTAAGAAGTACATAAGGTATTAAGTATAAAAATGTTCTGAGCTCATCAGAAAAGTGTTGAGGTTGGATTTTAAAAATTCCAGTGAATCCCCGAATCCCGAACCCACAAACCTTAGATCTATCTTAACCGTTGGGCCACAGGGTCCTCTCACTTAACAGCTGTGTCTAACTGTTAAACATAGAATAGCCGCTGAGAGGCGTCTTTTTTATATGTTACGCCTGTCTAGTGTATTTCCAATCAGATTTTCCAAAAGTTTCTTGGCTGTTTTTTTTTTCTCTCTTCACTTCTTTTCGATTCATAGGCTACCACTACCTAGCATTCCTTATTGTTCATATCAGTCTAAAGGAGTGGTGTAAAAAAATACACCTGTAAACTTAAACATTTTGATGTGAAATATGAAAAAAAAATTATTTTTCCACAAATGAGAGATAGAGGTAACTTTAATTTATTTTGTTTAAAAGAAGTTCTCTTATTGGTGATTTGTATGCTTCCTGCAAGTTGAGAAATAAATAAATAAAAAATAAATTTGAGGATTGCAGACATAAAAGAAGGGGAAGTAAATAAGTAGAGATTTATGAAAGTTTAAATAGCTCCAAGTGTAGTCTAGGGATGAGATGAGTGTTCATCCAACCACTGATCCAACATAGGTACACATAATGCTAATGAACTCTTACAGCAGGTAAATGTCTTAGAGTAGAATACAGGTGTCGAGAACAGTGAAAGACAGGTCAGGTGACAAATGAGTCAGGTGACAAGTGGGTCAGGTGACTCAAACAGCTAGAAGCAAACTTTAGAAATCTAACAAAATGCCGTTCTTTGAACTTGTGTCACTCTATCAAATAGGCTACTGGTGTACAATCACCTAATCACGTTGAAGCGGAGATGGGTGTGGTAATTTTGCTAAGGGCGTTTTCAACATCCACGCGCTTAGACCCAATATTCATTAGCATGTAGATTAAATCTTTAAAAAATAAAGAGCCCTCTGACTTTTCCAACTGTCACCAATAAAGAACCATTACTTACTTAATCAGGTGGGTACTTGTAGAGCTCCATCTAGTCAGAGCTAAAACTATTACACCAATAAAAAAAAAAAATTGAATATACGGTTGAACCTCCCGTAAGGGGACACCCTCGGGTCAGGGAAACGTGCCCGCTTATGGGAGGTGTCAGCTTACGAGACTTTCCGCCGATAGAGGGCCAAAGTTTTAAAATTATGTATACATCCTTATGTGACACATTTCACGGCTTTCTCAGCACAAATGGCCTCTGAAAATTATAGACACCACGTTCAATATTTTATTAAATATTTTGTATCATTTTTAAATGATTTTATGATTCTCAGCCATTACAGTATAATGACTATTTTGTACAGAAATTTGCATTCATTGTACAGTAAAATCACTAGATGTCTGCTTATGGGTGGTAAATTTACATACAAAAAATCCAAATTTTATGACAAAACGTGTCCGCGTCTGTTTACGGGAGGTGTTCACTTACAGGAGGTACCAAATGCACTGATTAGATAGGAAGAACAAATGGGTCTTTGAATTAGTGTCCGTTATGGGAGGTGTCCGCACAGGCAGATTCAAATGTAATGAATATGTCAAAAGGTTCAGAACTTACAGAATATACATTTGAAACAATTTGTCAAAGAGTTATAGAAAATGCTATAGCAACAGTCTCCAGGGGTAGGGATTTCCCCTTGCAGTAGGGAATTCCCATAGGTAATATTAACAAGCCAAAAGAAAACCACAAGTAACCCAAAAATATCCTTCAGCTGTATCTATAATAATCAAATCAAAAATCTGACATACAGCAACAATCAATCAATCAATCATGTTTATTTAAAATTTCTTTGTTCATTTTAATTTTTAATTTACACTGAATTTATATTTAGAAAAAGTCTGTTTTAGGTCGTTATTCCGATAACACCAATCTGAAATGCCGTTTTTAATTTTTAATGAAGTTTTGTATGTCTCCATGACAAATTAAAATTACTACAAAACAAAATTATAGAAAATATTTTTCATATACTAGTTGTATATGTTATCTTCATGAAAGTTCATCTATCCAGGTAGAATTGATAAGCGTAGTGTATAACTTTAAAACACTGGATTAAAAAAAAACACTTCACAAAGATATTGAACAAATTTTTTTCAAAATGAATGATTCGTTGTTAGGCTCAAAACTTGTAAATTCTTGTTGTGGGCAGTATTTATCAGCAAGTCTGCTAGGATCATTAAAAAAATCTTAAAAGTTGAACTTATTTTAACTTTAACAATCCAGATCATTACAATTTTTTGACATAAGGATTAATGTAGAAGGCGACTCCTTTTCCTGTGAATCGTTGCGTAAACCATCATTTTTCTTGATTTTTCTGCATACTTTTAAAAAAATGTTCCCATTTATCTGGAACTCATATTTTTGTGTGTTATGTATTAGGCCTATATGAACAAGAAAAAAAAATGGTTGAAAAGGTCGTATCAAATCACTATTATTGGGATTATGATTGAAATGAAAACATGCTTTTACTGGGCTGGGAAATCTTTCTCTTCTAATGAATTTAACTCCAAGGATCAGAGCCCTAAAGGCACATGTCTGATTAACATAAAGGAAATAATGCACCTATTTCATGGGTGAATGAGTAGTCTTTATAATTCAAGAGAGGGCGATGAGAGTTAACAACCATTATGAGTACTCGTCTTTAAATCAAATTTGGATGACCATAAGTGAATGGACAGCATGAAAAAAAAGTTTAATCCGGACATCTTGAAACCCAAACAGGTTCAGGGTTAAATAATGGGAGGGAGTGTACAGGGGGCTTAACCAGTCCTCATACTTTAGTATAATGCATCGTTAGTTGACAGCCAATTTGTTATATACTTTCATATTTTCAAAACATAATTTTACGGTGAACTTCGTTATCCTCAAGAGAGCCAGTCTGCACTTAGTGATAACAATACCTCAAGGGCAGTTATTTCTGGCATATTGAGAACTGTATGCAATGTTTGTTCTTTGCATTTTTTTTAGTAGGTAAGCATAGGAAGATTTAAATAAATTTTAGTTATATAATTTCTACTGTTTTAAGGACAACTTCAATATTGAAGGCTTTATTCACCATTGACCATTTCTACTGAACAAATTTCCAAAATTGTGGTTTTTATAATAGGGCATTTATATTATATAAATTATGTAGACCAGGTTTTAACAATATTAATAGTGAACAACTGCTATAAAGTGAGCATACTCCAATTTAAACTAATACTCTAATTGTAGGGTACACAGGGAAGGATTTGGGGGGGGGAGAGAGAACAGCCGGCACACTCCCCCTATTATTGGCAAAACATAGTCGCCCTCCCACCCTTATTGGAGGGGTGCCAGGTCAAAAATTAACAAAAAAAACCCCAAAAAACAGAGCAAAATAGGGCACCAGATCATGCAAAAATCGTCAGAAACAAACCAGCAACCACGCCCACCCGGACCTGACAAAGGGCGCCACCCCTTTCGCTGGATCCTGGATCCGCCACTGGTACACCAGGCCTGGTGGTAGTATTTTGTACAGCTTTTGTCACTCCATAGCGCTTCTCTTCCAGTGTTTTTATGTCCGCGCGAAGCAGACCTTACAACCTCACTTATGTTATGTGTGGTTGTTGTTGCGACCACAACTTTAAAAGCGTCTAACGTCGTCAGTTTTGAAGGGACGTGCATGAAATTTTGTACACATATATTACAGATCATTTCCAACAAACGTTTATCGCCTTATTTTTAAGTTACACGCCAGGGGCCACAAAACCAAAAACGCGTTTTACCAGTAAGCAGTAAGAACTCTAAAATACATCTAGAGATATCGCATGCTTAGTAGCGCAGTCAGTTAAGAATATAATCATTTAACACGACCGTTCTAATAAAACTAAGGCCGTGAGTTTGATTCCCACTGCGGGCAACACAATAAAATGTTTTGCTTGTTTTGTCTTATTCCTATCCATATTTACAAAAAAAAAATAGTGTGTACGTATGAACATTCTAAATATTTAAAATAGTTTATGCTAATTTTCTCTTCCAAACTGCCTTGACAAAACTACAAAAATATCTCTAGAACTTTAATGTAGTAATGTAGTGTAAAATACAGCTAATTTTAACAAGCGCATGAGTAGCTCGGTTGGTTAAGACATGTTTAACGTGACTGTTCTACAAAAGCGAAGGTCAATGGGTTCGTGTCCCACTACAGTATGGTCTGACTATTTTTTTTACATCTCGAAATCGCAATGGAAGCGCGGCCGCTTGTGAGCATTCGCTCTTGTTTACCATGTTTGTACATGTATCTGCTGAAAGGAATGAAATAAAATAAAATAGCTTAGAACTCGTGAAAGAATGGTAGCCCAGTGTTATAATTATAAACCTTAACCCTTTCGCTGCGTGCCCCCGGTACTACCGGGGATAATAAAATGTCGTTAAACAGCCCACCCCCGGTACTACC
>JAOTQE010036252.1:0-10131 GCA_025631205.1 Nesometra sesokonis
GTTGTATCTTTTTACTAAGCTTTTGCAGTACTACTAGAACATTTAACATAAATCCATCTCCAGCTAAAAGGTTTGATTCAGCCTGTTAAATAAAAAAGTACATCTATTATACTATTTACGAAATCATCAAAGAAATTTGTAAATCTTCGCGACAAATTAAAATCTCAATAAAACAATTTAACAAACTTTTCAACTGAAATTTTTATATATTAGTTAGATAATTGTATTTTTTATGTTCTGAAGCAAGTTACAACTCACAAAAATTTAATGAATAAACAAAATGTGTGATTTATTTCTAGGCCCAAAAACATGTAAATTCTTGCCACGGTAAGGTTGCCTCGCGAGCACCCAAATTTAACGATCCAAATCGTCAAAGTTTTTTTAAAAAAGAAAGTGACCCTTTTCCTGTTGATCGTTGTGAAAATCAACATTTTTCAAAATTAAGGATCGAAAACGCCAATTCAAATCACCGTTTTTGGGATTATCGATCGACAGGAAAACAGGCTTTACATCATTACATTCCTTTTGTATGCATGTACTCCATATTGCCAAGGTTTATTGGTAATAGTATTAATGGTAGTAGTGTTTCAATTTCAGTTTTATATTGTCTATATGTTATTTCTTTTGTTTTTGCTTATGGGTCATTCGTGTCAAATCAAGCAGATTTCAGAAAATTTCCACAAAAACCTTTGTTGTTAAAGTCGAAATTATGAGTGCAGATATCTTCCCAATGGGAGAGAGACAGGTAATGTGAGGACAAACCTGTGTAATATGAGAGGACATTAACTAGAATAGCAAGTTTTACTTTCCAGAGTTATAAGCCTTGAAAGTTTTTTGGTCGCTTCATTTTTCACACAATAGATTGTAATATTGGAGTTTCAACAAAATCTGCGACGGCAGAGGGACCACTGGTTGATTTGACGTGGAATGACCATTATAGATACACCTTTGCTGAGAATTGTGCCACTAATGTAGCTTCCAAATACAGTTGAACCTCCCTGTCTGGACACTTCTCATAAGTGGCCACCTCCCATAACAGCCACTGATTCAAAACCATGTTCATATTTTTATATTTAATCAGTGGGTTTGGTACTTCTCATAAGCAGGTACGCAGGTAAGTGCAGGTAAGCAGGTAAGTGGCCGCAGACACTTTACAAACCTAAAATTTGGAATTTTTTTGTAGTATAATAATTTAGCACCATAAGTGGTGACCTAAAAATGTTGTGAAATTTTGGACAAAAAAACGCAAATTTTTATACAAAATGCTTTAATCTAATAGCAGGAAATCATATTACTAAACCTAAAGATTGTAATGCTCACAAGAACTTTTACATTATTATTTCAATATGGGTTAGCAATTCATATTTATCTTAAAAAAAGGGGGGCTTAAATGAACTGTTTCAGTATAAATGTATAATACTGGTACATACAACCATTGAGACCAATGATCAGGAAACATTATGATGAGATAATGTTGAATTATTTAATTATGACACATATACTCCCTATGCAAATCTATAATGTTCCATCATTGGAATAGTGTAATTCATTAGTAGTAATAGTCTTGGCGGTTTTGGCATCTTCTCTGTTGTACCTTGTCTTCACTTCTTATTATATTTGTATCCAGAATTATTAGCCCCGAAACCAAGTGTCTGAAGTACCGGGCTAGTGTCCGGCGGGGGATAGCTTTGTACCGCAGATTAGTTGTTAGGTTTACGTAAGCGAGTTAAAATTGTTCATTGCTTTGTTTCCTATGGATGTGAAATTCCGAAATAAAAGATATATGATGATGATGATGATGATGATATAGGAGTCAATCAGACTGTTGTCTTAAAATAAATCAATTTTAATTATCTGTAGATATTAAATAAATAAATGACTTGATACAAGAAAAAGGCACTTGCTTACCTGCATTTGAGCACGTTTTTGGTTGCGTTGTAAAATGGTTGAAAGGTACACCATTGTCCTCTCCCTTGTCTCAGAATTTAACAATAGGTTGTGAATTATAGTGTACAATTCAGTCTAATAAAACAAAAACAAATAAATAAAGGGAGGGTTATGAATAGCTCCAAAATTATGGTGCTCGAGCACAGTGTACACCGCCACAACCCTCCACCCCCTTTAGTGGAAGTGGAAGCAGTATATGCTTCCACTTCCTATTGTTTCTTGTGTTACTCATTCTTGTTTGTATCTGCCTCAAAAACAGGAAGCAATGACATTGCAACCAATGAGAGTGAAAGCAATGGAATCATGTTTAGAGCAAAGAAATTTCACAGTAGTATGACCAATGAACTCATCTACATGCAAAAAGTTTGGATGCGTATAGCACCCTATGTAAAGATCTTATAATGTAAAGATAGCGCGCTGGTCGATTTTTGCATGGAATTTCTGTAATGATGGTGTACGCCACCTACTATCAATTCTACTCCTTATTTTATAGGGGCGCTATATAATATTTGTTTATTCTCGTTTTTATAGTAGTTATTTTATTAAAACAATTATTATTTGGATTTATTTTCCAAAGGGGTGATACTGAATTTTATATAGATATCAATATTATGTCATTAGTATTTAAATAAATGCGTCTGTGTTATCAAATCAAATCACTTTTATTCGCAATATTTTCTACCTGCACGTTCGTTACTCCTTATTTTGTAGCAGGCACAATTCCATGGCATTACACGCTGGAATAGGCCAGCGCGCTATCTTTACAATAAGATCTTTGACCCTATGTTTTACCAAACAAAGAGGGCACTTTACACAATTTTTGATTCCCTATTCCCTCATGGGCCACTGTAAAGGTTGACATGAGTAAAATCTACCGACATTTGTCTTTTTGACTACTGGAATTAATTGTAACACATTGAGAATTCTGTAATGGCCTTGCCTACCACTTTCCAACTGACTTGTGTGATTTGCATTAATACCTACCCTAGCTGTTGACATCATTTGTCTTAATGTATGGTGTGTTAGTCTGGTACCTTCGTGGGTTAGGTTCGGTCCTGAGTAGTATTTTTCTACAACCTTAGTCTGTAAAAAATAAGTTGAAATTGATATTTAATATAATTACTTCAATACAGGATTGTACTAGCAAAAAAAAACTGGTTAATATAAAGTAGTGCTGCTACCTATTGGTAAGTGGTCTCACCACAAAATGAGTCTCATGGAAGCAAAATCCAAAACTGAGTTATTGGTACCTTCTAATAGAGCATGATATAAGCTGTAATCTACACTTTAAATGACATTCATTGGATAAGTAGATACAAAGATATGAGAATTTGAAGTTTGCATGTATGAAAACACGGTTTTGAGAAAATCGCCCAAAAAGCAATGAAAAACAAACAATTAAAAGACTATAAATCTCAGAAAATCTGCATGGACACATTTTTATATGAAACTGACCTAAAAAGTACATTTCTATGAAATTTAAGTACCACAGTACTCATAATTGATTAAAACCAAATTTCTCAAAAATTTGACTTCAGACCTATTTTGATGATTATCTCAATTTGACTTCACCTACGATGCGACTCATTTTGTGGTGAGACCTCAGCATTCCTTCCTAATAGTCATATTGGACACTGCTTAATAAAAAAGGATTTTATAGCAATTACAAAAAAAGTGTTTCAATTTCAATTATGATTTGAAGTTTAATCACAATCCACCGAGTATAGATAGTTGAGCTAGTTAAATTAATAATTAATACTAAAAACAAAAAAAAATTAAAACAAAGTTTCTTTTAAAACATGGTATTTTTTAGGACTAAATAGATTAATCGTCAAAACAGAACATGCAGAACTTACATTGTCCTCTGCAAATACAGAGAATGAGAGGAAAGCACCTAAAAATGAAAGTTTTTCAATTTCCCTGCCAATAGCTGATGTGATTGGTGGAGATAACCAGTTGTCCATTTCTACAATCTGTAAGAAAAATTGTTGATAATTTTTAGAAAAAAAAATGGCTCTACTCTTTAAGATCGTGGAGCAGGCAACTTTTTGAAAATGACAATAATATCACCACCATAAATTTTAAATTAACTTGATCATATTAAAGTAACATAAGAGTTAAGAAGGTGAGAATAGAAAGTGTGTGTAAAAATTGTTTCAAAAGCTTTTATACTAAAAAAATACCAACATATTTTTTAAAGTTTTTGCTAGTTTTTGCTCAATTTTAGCATAATGTTGCAAAATTAAGGTTTTTTCTTTAATAATAAAATTTCTAGTACCATGACATTAATATACTGTATATATTTCTTCAAAATTATCAAGTTATTTTCAAATCATTTTTGGATTTTTTTTTTGAGTCAATACACCTTTAACTCTTTCATGATTGTTACCATTAAGCTTTTTAATGTTCTCCCTGTTACTGTCTGTGAGTCTCCTTCACTGTCTATTTTCAAGGAGAGACTCAAACCAAGTTATTCAGATCATTCTAACTGTTAATGTGCCTCTTTGTTTCTATTTTTGTTCAAAGTGCATATATCTCATTTTTTTCAAGTGCTATATATTTTAGAAAAAAATTGCATTGATATGATCTTGTGTTTTTTTTCAATTGAATTTATTCTATTACCTTAGTGACAAAGCTTCTTTTTAATCACTGTTGTTGCTGCTTTATTGTTTGTCATCATTACACATTTTATAAGGGTTACACATTTAAAGCTTACCTGCTTATTTTGTATTTCATTGCTTTATCTTTTTATTATATAACTATACTGTATACTGAAAAGGATAATTGCAACAAATTTATTGCAATTAAAAATTAATTTCTTAAAACATCAAATTTTTATACAAATTTGTATGCATTTAAATCTGACAGAGTTAATAAATTGATTAATAATAGATTTTATTTTTAGTACTTACCAGATTGCATACGGGTCGTTTGTTGCTAAATTTTATGACTACCATCTCGCTCAAAGCCTATAAGAATATAAATTGAATAATTATTTGAATAAAAAAGCCGATTTTCTTTACAGGGCTAGCACAAAGAGACAGATATAAAGCTAGAAAATCCAAGCAAGCTAACAGTAGCCATATTGGATTAGGTGGAGTACCACAGATCAATCCCATCCTTCTTCTCAATGACTTCAAGCCACTGTGTAAAAATTAACTTGATTGGATAAAAAACTGAAGATAGTGCAATCACATTATTTAAAAAAAAAGATGGTCGACAACAACTTTACTGGATTGCATGGAATGCCACAAATCAATCCCATCCATCCCCTCTATAGCCTAAAGCCACTATCAGGGCCATAGCCAGAGTTGAAAAACAGACGAGGCGAAGTCTGGGAGCCACATAGGATTCCAGGGACTGGAACCCTCTGTTGGAAGTCAGAGTGTGAGACCCCTTAAAAAGCCTAATTTTGAAAATTTCAGACGAGGCGGCCGCCTCGTCTGCCTCATGCTGGCTACGGCACTGACTATGCAAAAATGACTTTGGTCGAGTAAAGTGTTCAAATTGTGTTCGCAAGAAATCGGGATGGACTGATGGTGAGAGAGACTGACAGGCAGGTGTACATAAAAGGTAGCATTAACAAGTCCCTCCACCACTTGGGGGAAAATTACACATTTAATCTGATGCAGTTGGCACTTTCAGAAACAAATCAACTAAAAAAATATAATTATATCAATATTATCAATTGTTATCCATAAATGCATATGATAATAAACCAACTCACCTTTAGTGGCGAAAGAAAAAATTCGGAGTCTAAACCACAGACTTGCGTAATTTGCATCAATCCACTTAAAACTGGATTCAATATCTTTTGAAAGAAATAAGTGAATTGGATGAATAAATAATATGACAATCTGAATCAATTTGATATAGACAATTATTTGTATTTAATTAAATAGTACTGGACAATTAGCCTTCTGGTTTAACGACATTAATTCATAGAAGTATTGATGATGAGAAATTTATCTAATGATAATGAGAGAGTGCCTCTAAAACAGAGAGAATTTAAAATCAACTGGATACATAGATTGAAATCTTGGAAATATCCATAAGACATCCATCCATAGACCCACATGACAAAAAATGCATTTCATCAAGCAGTATAAAATATGCCTAATTTCATCAAGCACTTGAGTGGTTCGGTCGGTTAAGACATCGTTTAACATGACTGTTCTCCAAAGTGAAGGTCATGTGTTTGAGTCCCACCACAGTAGGATGTGGTTATTTTGTTTTATTTTCTAATTTTAGTTTTGTTCAAATGAACATTCTAATTATTTAAAATTGTTATTATCCTGCAAAATCTCAAAAAACTTTACAATGTTAAATCCATGCTATGTGGAATACCAGAGTAATTACTAATTCTTTTACACCCCGAAATCGCAGTGTTAGCGCGAACCTGGTGAGTGGTCGCTTTTGTTGATAATGAAAATTATAGTATGCCTTTAACCAAAGATGATTTCATAGAGAATACTTACACATTTAAATATATCTTTATCTAGGTATGTCATCTGTATTAATTCCTGAAGGAAAGATTGCGGGAGTTTTCCTGATAAAATAAATGGTACCAGCCAGGATATATGAGATGCTGCCCTGAAAGAATAAACAAATAGTGTTACTTATGATGATAATGATACAGAGGCCTGTTGAATAAGTCCACTAGGTTGATAGTACTGTGCAGGTGTGGGTATTAGCTCAACTTCAGGTACAACCCCAACCCTAATTCTGAGAAGTTATTGTGCAAAATGAGGCACTCGGGCATCAGCCCACTCACCACAGGCCTCGAATTTGGGCTCTGTATAGGCAAGGCCATTCTTGGCCAGATTTTGAAGGATACAACAAGCTTAAGCAGGGCACCAGAGGTGGACAGCTCTTGACAATGTCTAGGCCTAGGCCCAACTCTGTTACCATCAGCTACCTACAGGGCCACGATTCTCTCTCTTTGCTAGCCTGTCGACAATATATCACCTGACAAATTAAACCATTTTTTAAATCATGAGACCGAAAAAGTAAATCCTTTTCCGAGCTGATTTTAACATCTTGTAAGATTTGAGAAAAATGTATAATGTGAATTTGGTATTAGCTACACATATTGAAAATGACTCAATGAGTGATTTTAACTGTGAAATGTTCACTTACTTTGGTCTTGTAAATGTCCCTTGAAGCACAAGTATACAATGGCGAACACACTGATGTCTAGCATTTGACAGCAGTTCATTAAATGGAGGATGAGAGGCTCTCTGAAACATAACATAAAAAAGATTTTTAAAATATCACATGTTACAAAAGAGTTGAACATCATCCCTGCCACAATCAAGAGACATGACCAGTTTTCCCACATACAGATTTCACAATAGTGCAGCTGTAATTAGTGCTCACAGTAATACAAAGCAATCCATAAACTCAACTGGACCTCACTGGATAGCAAGGCTTGCAACCATTTAGCCCAATGGCGGCGCCAGGGCGGGGGGATGAGGTGGGGGTTCAAAGTTCAAGCTTTGTTTGTTCATAACTTCACAAGGAAACATTACGAAACTGTGTTTTTGTGTGTTAACATTGTAATTTGTAGTTTCACGAGGCATAAATAACTCTAAATAATTTAAAATTGTTCAATATATGACTTCTTTTGTTTGGCTCAGCCACATATAAAAAAAGCTATAATTTTATACCTTAGCCAAGTTGCGTTCCTCAACAGCGACATTGTTATACGTTTCTAAGAGGTAGGTGATCATGTCAGTCTCTCTGCATTGTACAATTTGAATGCTCTCTTCAGATAATGACGAAAAACTAGAAAAAGGGTGTAAACAAATATACACAGTTGTTATAAATTTGCTTAGGTAGCTTAAAACCATGAGTAATGCATATAACATTTTCTCTTGACACAGGATGGCAGCTTTGCCATGTTGTCTTAACATAGTCTCATTATGAGGCTGTGTGGTGCTGTTTGTTGGTCATTCAAAAGGACTTGTGATGCAGCCACGTTTGCACCACAAGTCCTTTTGAATAACCACAAAATCAGATTCATGATTAAAAAATTGAACATTTACTAATGAAAAATTCTAGTAGAGCATAATACGTAAGCTGTGAACTTTAAATGACATTCTTAGAATATGTAGATCCAAAGATATTAATTTCATTTGCAGATTTAATGTATAGAAACATGGTTTGGAGAAAATTAAAAAATTAATTTGACTAATAATATCAGAAAATCTGTATAAAACACACTTTCCTATATCACAATGACCTAAAAAGTATATTATAATGAAATTAATTAAATGTAAAATTAATCGAAACAAAATTTCTAAGCAACTTTCCTTCAGAACGATTTTAGTAATTATTTCAATTTGATCTCACCTATGATGCAACTCATTTTGTGACGAGAACCTCAAAAATGATGGATTAAAGAATTAATAAATAAAACTGAATAATGTATATTTCATGAGTAATTATTGAAGGCATTGCTGGAAGATTTAACAAAGTGGATTTCCAGAATGATCATGGTGCCAGACCATTATTCAGTCTAGGAAATCACATTCCAGTGCTACGACTAAACATCCATTTTGGTAGAAGCACTGATGAAGAAAGTAACACTAAAGTGGTCACATGACCAGACTAACCTTTAACTTAAATAGATCCACGGGTAAAATATATTAAGGATATTAGAGTGTAAACAATGTAAATTTTATATAAACAGTTAAATTTATGTGTTTATTGTATTTATTTCACAGTTATGAATTAAATTTATTGATAGAGATTATATAAAAGTATAGATGTGTTAGTAAATTATTAAATTGAACATTTCAATTAATTACTAGAATGATTATCATTAACATCATAATTAAAATGTGCATAGAAAGAACAAAAATGTGGTATGGTAATCCAGAATATACAGTGATTTTTAATCAATAATTCATAGATAGATGTTTGTGTTTAACATCAGAGGTCAAGACTGACCTAAATGAAGAAATAATGAAACCATCTATGATATACTGTAGATATAATCCTTACAGTAGTAGATTCAGAAATTTTTAAATGGGAGGGTTTGGAAAATTATACCTCCGACCAAAGTGGGTGTCTCGAGTATCAAGTTTGCCAATAAACAGAAGGATCATCACCCCATTTTTGCCTGTAATTTGCAAGGGTGGCTGTCTTCACAGGTTCATGCAGTTACTATTTTTTTTTTCTTCACAGCTGAAGGGGGTGGGGGTCAGGATCGTACTGATGCCCCTCCCAGAAATCCACCACTGCATTAATAAAAGAGGAATATTTACTTCATTTCAAAGTGCTTGCTGATTATTTGCTTTAATTTACTTTCTCCGTCACTAGCATGACACATCAAGACTTCCATTATTATTTGCCCAATCAAATCATCAATACTCTGGTAGACTGTAACAAAGAAAAATACAATTCTTAATAATTAGGCAAAACAAGACATTTGTGCTTTAGAAGACTAACAAATAATCTTAAAAATCATGGTTGGGGTTTTCTATACTTTACTTCTGTATCTTCTAACTTTTTGGCTAAATAGTGGGGTTTCGCAAATTTACAAAATACGAAAACAGATACGTTAAATTCTTGTAACGTTTAAGTAGAACACCCTGAATATCTGTCACCATTGGTTAGTATTTTATGACGATCATCAATAATTCGTAGGTGGACAATTTGACATATTTTTTAACACATTCAGCAACTTTAAAAAAATTAAGTGTGATGTATCCGTATTCATAAAGTTGCGAAACCTCGCTAATAAGAAAATTATTAGAAAAATTTGAAGAAATGTATAAAGCTAATTAAAGATAATTGCAGAAAATAAAAATAAAATAAAAATCCTCACAAATCAAATTTTATTTTAGGCCTCATAATATACTAAGGAGTGTTTGAGCAATAACTTTACATTTATTTCACTATTTGTAAACAAATGTTGTTGACCAGAATAAAGCTCGCGATTTTCAGGCCTTGCCACCTAGACAGTGCAATATTACTATATTGTACAGACCTACAATAAATAAAACATATTTTATAACTGCAAAAATTAAAATTAAAATGTTATGTCTTGGATGGAATATTTTTATCACTGCTGTATATATTTACACAATTTGTCTAAAAATGCTACAGTTGAACCTCCCTGTGCGGACACCTCCCGTAAGCGGACACCTCCCATAACGGACACTAATTCAAAGACCC
>JAOTQE010036263.1:0-10130 GCA_025631205.1 Nesometra sesokonis
TTGTTAAGATATGATATATTTTATATATTTATGATTTTAACCTTTGACCTTGAACTTTTGACCTTTCGCCACATTTCCAAAATGTGTTACCAGGCCAAAAATTATTTCTTGATCACCCTAAACCAATTTTTTAAGTCAAATTCTCTGGACCTAAAAGTGCATACAAAAGTTGATCTAGCTACTAGAGTAATACTGCTGCCCTCGGCAAGTTCTGAAACTTACTCTTTATTCAAACTGCAAAAGAAAGCGCTCAAAATTGCGCGGGGGACCAGTTAGACTTAGACTAAATAACTATTAATCTTTTTAACACGTTAAACATCTTTGATATAAACAAATTACAAACTCTTTTATGTTTCGTCTACAATCAAATACCTTTAACAACCCCAGTCATCAGTTAATGCTTATATAAAAATTGTTTCATTTGGAGGCACAGGCTTAAAGCCTATATGGGAATTTAAATCAAATTAAATTTCAGATCAAACCTGAAAATACTCAGATTAGTAGGATGAAAAAGACGTACAGTGAAAGAGGTAGTAGGCCTACCGGTACTAAAAAGAACAAACTGAATCTGACCGAGGCTGAGAAGTAGTTTAATCTAATTTTTATATTGTATATTTCCAGAGATGATATTACCCAAGTAGTGTTTGTGATATTTATAAACAACACAATGTTAGCGGGAAACGATGCAGACCAGATAATCAACGCAATACCGGAAGGCGAACGCGCCAAGCTTTTAAGTTCAAATTCAAAAACTGATGAGGGCGCTAACCAGAAAAACGATGATTCGGTAAGTTGTACATCTTACAAAATACTGTACATAATGTTTATTTTAAATGACATGTGTACAGTTTTCCTATAGTTTTGTGGTGGTTCATTAGTTACGAAGTTGAGGTTGATTCATGGAGAATGTTTTAATAATTAAGAATTTAATTGCGGTAGGCTATGTGATTCAATTCTACCCCAGGTTTGTGGCTACTGTCCTCTGCCGGGTTGGAGACACTATGTCAACTCCATAGATGTATTATTTTAACGGCTAGATGGTGAAGTTCCACAGAATACATATCAGCCCCAAAGTGCAGTTCCATGGAATCGCCTACTATTTTGGAATTCAACCAATCAAATCGTGTTACGTTCTAACGCTGTTGGTACGTCGAAATTGTGCCCCCAATCTTTCATAAAAGTTTGAAATTTATCAATAAATGGAAATAAATATAATCCAAATATAAAGACATTGACAACGTAAGTGTATGACAAAAGAATGTTCTCTATGATGTAGATGATGTGTGTTTTTTTATTCATTTTACATTGATGAGAACATGGAGCTATATTTTTTTTATAGCTGCATGATGAGAATGACAGTGATTTTTAACAGACAATACACATTTAACCACTGTTTCCTCTCTCTAACAAGCCAAACACATTCCCGTTTGCAGAAAATCAAGGTCCTACGTATACTTTAAGATCGGCTAGCCTACCCTAAAAATGCGTCAACTCAACATAGAGTAGGCCTAAAGCTCAATTCAGACTATCAAATTTATTTTACAACAAATTTTGATCATATCCATATGATAATGATATTTCTAAATATGGTCATGGTGTGACATCATCATGACCATATATAGGCATGTCAATTTTTTTTGTCAAAGAAAATTTGATAGTCTGGACTGAGCATTAGCCTAGGCTAAACACGAAATACAGTGTACGAATGATGTAATTGAACAAGTTAGCCGTACCATAGGGGCCTAAATTTAATAATAATGGCTAAAAAATGGTTGTGTTGCCAAAGCACAAAAATCTTGTTTTTAGAGCTGATTTAGTGACTGACGTCATAATAAGAGTTCTGCATTGGATTGGCTACAAGAAATATATATTTGCTTATCTGTACTGAATAAAAAATGGGGCGTACCAAGTCAGTCACACCATGAATGTGACTTTGAATTTTGATATGAAATCCCAGACTCTCGGAAGTAGCACTCTCAGATAAGTGGAGCACTTTCCGCCGGCATAGTACATAGGCCTAATATAATTTTGCTCTTGTGAAAAAATTTAATCAATTCAGTTTCAGATGGCGCAATGTTATTGCATTGCATACCGTCTCAATCAACTGATGTGTCCTATTGGTGGATTTATGGGTATACTACGTTTGCAGTGTTATGAATCGTCTGATCTAGAACCGGGCTAGATGAATTACTCAAATACAAAACTATAGTTTTCTTGAATTTTAAAACATTATCATTACCCTTTAACCTTCAAAACGCAACTAACACGTATTTTTAATGATTATTAAAGTTGCAGAAGTCATCTGATGATAAGAATCTTCTAGAAGGGATGATTTTAGGAATAATTGTTTTCCAAGCTGCAATAGTTCTTCTCATCCTTATCAGGTGGAGGTAAGAACATACATTTATTGTGAAATGTTTAAAATAAAGTTTAAAATGGTGATCTTCTTTGTCGCCGTCTACGACTAAGAATTTCAGAACAAATTAGCTGGTTGTAAAGATAGTTTATGCGCCTTCTTTTCTATTGTTATGTTTGCGTATAGCGATGGCTTCGTGTTTTTGTCATCAATTTTTGGTTTAAACCAAGAAATTGTTTACTATTATGCTCAAAATCAGCCGAAATTATTTGATAATATTGTGTTTTTGGTTTAAACCGATTAAAATCGATAAGCATCAGCACATTTTATTGCGCCAAATTGACTAAATTATTTTAATAAACAATAAAAATTATATAGAAAATCTTTATAGTAATTTTCGATTGCTGTTTGAGGTACACAC
Source organism: Nesometra sesokonis (assembly GCA_025631205.1). Classification (NCBI taxonomy): domain Eukaryota; kingdom Metazoa; phylum Echinodermata; class Crinoidea; order Comatulida; family Antedonidae; genus Nesometra; species Nesometra sesokonis. The sequence continues at coordinate 2,778 of JAOTQE010036263.1, forward strand.
GTCTGCTGAGCCAAAAGGCCGGGCTTGAAATCCTCAGTTTGCGTCAATGTTTTAGTGATTAATCCCACGGATGAAAGTGTGTTCACAAACCATTTGACGAAACTGCAAAGAAAGTGTGGGCATTTTCATCAGCAAAATTGCTCAGGCACCCTAAGATGTACGGGACGGGCTGGGAACGTGTCCCCCACAATTTTGAGTGGGGGTGGTCCCTTCAAATTTCGACGGAAAACCTTTTTTTAAATAAATAGAAAGTAACGACTATTGGTTATATACACTCTAGACATAGCTCTGCATGAGCGTCTAGAGTCGTGTTATTTTCAAACAATTCCTAGGGAAAGGGATCCTCTCTCCCAAACCCATCCCTCATGCATTCCTTTCCCCCTCCCCTCCCAACACCCCAAATATCACCACCTCAAGATAATTGGACCGACATTACAGAGAAACTTCTAAAGATCAAACAATAAGACTAACAGAAATCAGGAAAATAAAATTTAAAAAAAAATAACGTTTTGATGACTGATCGACTGACAGACTGGCTGCAATCTGTATAGGGACCAGTTGAGGTGCTAGGGCGGGGGAGGGGAGTTCCCCGACGGGTTAGGGTTTCATCGGGGAATTCTTGGCGCCGCCACTGATTTGGACACATCTATCATGAAGGTCTCTATCATCCATCAATGTTGATAACATTTTATTTCTATGGAAATCTAATAATGGCAACATGTTTTCTTAATCCACAGGCGGAGTAAACGATATGCAAGTGTTTTGAGGCAAGAAGGAACGACGGAGGAGACATCGTCTGTATAGCACATTATTCTGGCGCAATTATTTTGCCATTAAGAGCATTTCACGGAACAAGTCGGCAAGTCTCCCAAGTGAGGATAAACTTACACCACCACAAACAATATTTAATCATCTTTTTAAGCGACAGAGACAGTTAACGTTCGACAACATGCAGTGTACATTTTATAGTGTACTTAACATATGAGTGTTGTTTTGCAGGTTTCTGTCAATATAATAAAATCTTATTCCTACGAAGTATATCAACTCAAAATACGACTTACAATCGTAGAACGTTTCGTACGCATGAAGACATAATATGGCTTAATAATCCTTTTCACGGTATGGAACTCAAAACCATTACAAAGTCTATAGTCTGGCGCTATAAAGTTTAAAATGATTAGTAATTTTTGGCTTAATAATCCTTTTCACGGCAGGCGCGGATCCAGACCTTCGCACCGTTCGCCATTGCGAAGGTCATACGACCTCAGACCCTGGTACCTCACCACAGGGGCCCTAAGCGACCCCCGGACCCCCAGCTTCTTCGCATGGGTTTTGCGAAGGTCACAGTACATGTCTAGATCCGCCCCTGCACGGCATGAAAATTAAAACCATTACGAAGTCTATAGGCAGGCGCTATAAAGTTTAAAATGATTAGTAATTTTTGGCTTAATAATCCTTTTCACGAAAATCAAAACCATTACAAAGTCTATAGTCTGGCGCTATAAAGGTTAAAATGATAAGTAATGTATGGTTTCCGACATACTTGAACTTAGTAACGCACATGCGCAGTTGACCCGTCAAAAGGATTATTGAAACAATCATTTATTTATATTAATTTGATGGAAAGTTGAATTTACTCAGATGTTGTGAACTCTTTACCATACTATTGGCTATTTCTCGTATTTGAAATAAATTGTTATTAAATATTATACACATTTATCAAATGAATAATAGGTCTGTGTAAAACCATAACGCTGTAGTCATTTATTAATATAAATATGATTTGTCACCTTGATTTGTTTATAAAAAAAGCTATAGCAGATGCGTATATAATGTTTAAAAAAAGCCAGGATAATTAAATTATGTATGTAAATAGATGCTAAGTATTTATATATTCCTCATACGGAATGAATCGTGTAGTTAGACATACACGTTTACTCTTGTGTCAGAAAACGTGTACAACGCAATGAATGAGGCTTAGGCCTACTTAATAATGGTCAGTACAGCTACGCTTGTCGTGGTAGAATTCAGTATAAAGACCCATTTGCATTATTACAAAACAAACAACGATAAATGGATATAGAGCAAATAAGTGGTTTATGATAGAAAATAAAAGAATTACTCATATTATAGAGAACGATCCCAAAACGGTTTGTTTTAGCGTATAGGTGTTTCTTCAAGAAGTGCGACGCCAGCGGGTGATGTGAAGTATGGGGCACGATGATGTTCTATTTGCAAACAGTCAGTCGAATCACCGACTTTAACCAAGACTACGAAACAAATAAAGTTGTAGGCATATACTGTCCTTGTAGTATGAATACTTCTCCAAATTATTCTTTTTTCTACATGAAGAACTCCGTTATCCATTTGTGGTTGATCGTTACATTACAGTGTATGGGCCTTGAGGGAGCTTTCGATTCCATGACGCGGCATCTAGACTACGAAGCAATGGAGCATAACGAAAAGTACGCCTATATAAAGACTTACGGGTGTGTGGAGAACGGAACATAGTCGGCAGGTGCCAAGTCATGAAAATGAAAGTTCTCTGACGAACAAGAACTTTTAAGTGAAATCGTTATGGTATAATCTGAGACGATAATAGGGAAGTTTCGCCCCTTCACGAAATTAGATAACGGATGGATACCTCATTAGGCTATTTTTTAAATGTTTTTATTGAAAAACCATTAAATATCTGTCATATTATGATCAGTATTCTAAGACGATCAAATTCACAAGGAGAACATTGCAGATATTCATGAACACATTTATCAACTTACAAAAAAGAAAATGTGACGTATCTGTTTCCGTTACCGTAATTCGTACAGTTGCGAACACTCCCTATTGTTTTTTTTATCTCTGAAACAATATAATTTGACCCTAATTAATATATTAAGGTCTTTGTAAATAATATAAAATACTGTTTATACGCAACAAATTTAGTCAAACTATAAGTTATTTTAATGATTTACTTTATTTTATGCAATAAAAATAAAAACGTTAAAGATGCTATACCGATTGTTGTCTTTTTCAAAACATTGAACAGCGCCATCTGTATTTTGTCGTTACAATTTTAATATTATTCATTGAATATTTGTAGGTTATTAATGGTTATCCATACCCATATGTATGGTTCCAAATAACGGCTCCGTTTGCAGCTGCGGTTTGCGATTGCGTTTTATGTGATTCCATTTGTGCGTTTTTACAAGCGTTTTGATATGCCGTCACCATGAAGTTAACATGGATATTGCAGCAGTATCTACTTTTGGAAGAGAAAGAATTAGTAATAGGCCTAGTGGTTTTATGTTACGAACTCCTTAACCCTAAAAAGTGAAAGAGAAGGCACATGTGGTGTGTACAACATGACATCACCAAAACAGACGACATTATAAAGCCGTTATTTCAGCGCACATAGCATGATGTATTAAATTATTAAAATTACATCATACAATTGCGATGTACGTGTTTGAATACCAGAATGAATACGTGTGTCACAAATTCCAGAAAAATTGCATTGGCGCATGCGTATAAGAGGTTGTTATTAAAGTTACTGTACTGACAATTTGTTTGAAACCGGATGAATCGCTCCATGTAGCGATTGAAAATAAGCACATGTGATTACGGACGACACACGCAAACGCAAGCGTACTAATGGAGTCACAACATTCGCTTAAAACCATTGTCTCGATTGAACCGCGCCGCAACCGCAAACGGAGCCGCAGACGCAACGCGTAAAAGAATCCTTTATCATTGAACCACCCCATTATAGCTCATATCATATCAAAGAAACCAAATGTGACAGAACCAAGCCTAAGTTGTAAAGCTAGTTTTCCAAAATAGTCAAAAAAAAATAAAAATGGTCAATTTTTTCACATTTTATTTTATTAAAAAAAAATCAGTTTATACAATCAACTTTCATACTACATTAACAATTTTCAAATATAAGATCAAAAATGTTCAAAGTGCATTTTAAAATGACCTTGCTTAGTCACAGTAGGCCCCTATACTGATAAAACATTTTCAAAGCAGTTTTCTCAAAACTTACATTTTAAATGTTCAAACTTTGATTGTTTATAACTTCGCAAGGAAATATAATATGGAACTGATTTTTAAGATAATAATGTGTAGTTTCATAAACTATAAATAATGCAATTTCCAAATTTTCGACTTATGCCTTTTTTGGCTAGGATCTGCTACAAATGTATTGCATGAAAGGATGGAGAAACTCTTTTTCTTTTCTCCGTGATGACATGCAATGCAATACGCAGGGGAGTACCCAGGAATTAGTGAAGATGGGTGTGTTACGACACAGTTTCGTAAATTGCACATTTGATAAATTACCAAAATGTGTAATATCTACCCTTGCGGCGGATCGGAGCGCTTTCTCAACTCAATTCACCGCACCGCGTCGCTGCAGGATAAAAAATTACGGCCGCGGCGCCGCTTCCATGATTGACAGTGATCTCTGACATGCGCGTTTAAAATTGTGAAAGGGCTTAATGTAACAAGTGATGCGGACCTTGCATCATTTTATTTTATTTCATGAATTTATTTTGCATGGCCCAGGAACTACGTCAGCAACATGGTTCCATAATACCCCATGGGTGCACGTCAAAGGCTTTTAAGCAATTACCCCTGCGCCACAGTTCTCAGCGAATGGATAATACATGATCTCTCTGGAATGAGAAAGTCAACCATGCCATGTGGCAAACTAAATTCTTTCCATTATACAAAGACGAAAGTTCCAATCAATTAACGTAAATTATAGATTCCTATATTCTTTGTTTACACGAATAATTGATAATATATACTGTTACAGTTTTTTGGGTAATACTGTATAGGGGTGTATCCCCGACGGTTATTTACCGTTTTGCATTGTGTCCAACCCCCAGAACCTAATTATAATATCGATTACTTATTATGACTTATTTGTATGACATCAGGAGGATTCCGACAATGTGGCACTATAAGCGTGTGTACGCCCATAAGTTTTGAGCATGCGCACAATATTTTATGTTTCTCATGTCTTCATATCTACTATTGCATCGTGAATTCGACAATTGCATATAGATAAATTGGAATAAAATGCATTTAAGCCTTTTGAACATTATAAAGTTCAACATAGAAAATCTTCTTAAATAGTTTACAGTTATGGGACTATATTTAAAATCGAATTATTCCCTCGATATTGATCTTTCCCCTTTTATCCTTCTCATATTAATTACTGTCAATAAACTTTTGGTGCTAACATTGCAGTATGATCTATTGCCTTAGGCTTGCTACATGGGTTCTAATAATTTCAACTACAAGCTATTCTAGCGTTTAAAAAATGAAGAGCGCCACCAACGCCCTATTTATATTGAATAACTTGTGGAGTTTTTTTGTAAATTGGTGAACGCCACCATGAAACTCAAATGGTGCAGCATTTTTAGGGTGTTTTATATTCGTTGTAAGCCATTGTTTGACGAGGAATCCCGTCTACTATTAATGGTAGGCATACCGGTAATTCATATGTAATCTTTTATACTCTATTTACACAATACTTTAGCAATACCATCGCACAAAGCCACCACCTCTGTTGAGAGTAATATCGCTTACAATATTATTAAGGCTTAAACTGAGAGACAGACAGACAAACATATCATGTTATTTACGTCATAGATGCTGGTACCACGTCTAAATTAATTTAAATATTACAATTAAATTAACATTAAGAGAAGCAATTGTTTTCAGGAATGAAACATCTCGAACATTGAATGACCCGTACTCGGCATTACCCTACAGGTATTGTAAAAAAACATGTATATTTCAAGTGATACATTTATTATTTCTCATTTTATTTCGAGTCCATGCCAATAGTAAGCCTAGTTATAAAAATATGTTACAAGATCAAATTTAATAATAATTACGGTCATTTTGGACAAATGTTTCTATTACAGCAGGAACAAGGATATTGGAAACAATATGAGATCAAATCAAAATCTCTGCAATCATTATTTATCGAAATTACAGTGCATTGTTACAAGTGGCCATTTTGAAAAACACATTCAAATGGGACTGTCCCGTCACATAGCAGGAGGTTACTATGATCTTATATTTTGTTTAAATTGATCAGTTCCGTAAAATTTACCTAGCCCTATTGAATGTATGACGATTAATGTAGAATGTGCAAAAGGTATGAAATTTGGAAATGAGTATAACGTTTCTTTTAAGTAAATAAAAACAAAATAAATGTTTTCCGTGGACACATTTTAATTATTCTAAATATTTTTATTCGTCACACATACGTCACAATGGAATTTCATTTTTCCCATTTTAAATGTCAAGTGCCATTCTGAAGAAAATTTAGTCTATAATCGAATATTGCTTTTTTTGCAAAATATGAAATTGTGTGGAATTATATGGTTTTTCTCCTGAGGCTATCAAAGACAAAATTAAGCCCTTGGGGCTAGGTTTCTCATATTTAACATCAATTCTCATTAGCCTAACTCTGTGGTATGTATTCATTACCGTAATAATATTGTCGAGTAGCTCTTCCATAATCATTTCTTTTTCAGTGTAAGTTTGGCATTTTCCACACACGTCACTATAAATGACTCATTGGGATATACTGTACTGTTTTGATTATTTTATATATAGTATGGTTGAATAATTATACGATAACTATTAAAACTGGCTTGTAAAGGCCAAATTCAGCAATTCGAGAAAGCGTAATAAATATGCAGATATTTTAAGCAGATAATACAGTTGAAAGAGGACATTATTTTCCTGGCCTTGTTATTTCAATTAAGTCAAAATTCAGGAAGATAATAAATATCGGAATATACTGTTTTAATCATTTTCTATAGCATGGTTGAATAATTTTAGAAGATTACTGTAAAACGGAATAAAAAGGAAAATTCAACAATAAGCGTGTGTGTACAAAGGCAACGTCTTCCTTAAGATAATCATATTTTCAAATATTCTATATCGTTACCACAATTAGCTTTGTCTGGAGGACCGCTCCCTATATCCATTAGGTCTCTTCAAAGGCTTCTATGAACCCTATCTTGGTGAAACAAAAAACATGTTTTCCGCAATCAATACCTTTTCGTTTTTATATCTAATAACAATTGAAATGGAAACTAAAATTATGCACATAAATTTTAGATCTACAGTCGAAAATACAATACAATGATGACTTTATTGGCCTTTTCATAATTAATGAAAAAATGCAAGTATGACATACCTTGAGATGTAAATGGAAATGGAAAACTTACTTAAACAGAAAGTCTTTATTATTAGGGTAAAACAAACATAATAGGCTTATATTAATTATATATATAAATATGTATGTATGTATGTATGTATGTATAT
>JAOTQE010036274.1:0-10128 GCA_025631205.1 Nesometra sesokonis
ATGATATTGCTATCAAACAATGCACAATCATCATGACAGTTAATATAGACGATGTAAATAGTAGCAATAAGACGAATAATAAAACGAATGTTAAAAGTAGAATCAATTCGTTCATGAAGATCCTTTCTATGGTTTAGGCGTCCCAGACACGCTCGTTTTATTAAACCTGGAGCCACAGTTGATATATTGCGATCAATTTGCGAGAGAGCAACTGGTAGTCATTGGAAGTCCACAATCGTCAATGATGTCAATTAAAACTAAAGCTGCAGAATACGTTACTGGTCCAGATATCGGAAAAAGTGACACATAATCTAAAAGAAGAAAGAAATGTAATAAACAAGATGGAAATGCTACATTAAAGATGATTAAACCAAATAAAGTTAAATACAACTTGTTGCTATGTGTGAATTTCTTATTCAAAACAAACATATCTTCAACTTCAAGTTTTACAGTATTAATATTTCAAATCAATAAAGTTAACACAAATATATTTTTTTTCCAAAAGAAAAATTATCCCATTCTTATTGAAGGCAATGAAAAAAATAATTAGACTGACTATACACTCCATATTTAAAGATACTAACTACAAAAAAACATTTTAAAACTGGGTTTAAAAAAAATCTAAATATTTAAAATAATTGGAAGGGAGCAAGTGCGATTGATGAAACAGCCAAAAAGCCCGACGGATATGTCTAGCAGATACTTTAACAGTGAGTCATAACATCTTTCTTACCCCCTCTGTTGATTTTTAATTAAATTCATTAATAGTAAAATATAATTAATAATTTTATAATAATTTCAAACCAAATTAGATTATTAGTATATAACATATTAAACAAACAAAATATAACGTACCATCTTCCCTCAATATTCGAGTAATTTCAAGCCAATCCTGTGCCGTCAGGCCGATATCCTTGGCTACACTACGCGCCGTCCGTTCATCCATGCCGGCGAGCGACAGCAATCAATAGAGCAGGCAGCCACAAATGCATCGGGCTACTTTCTTCCTTTGTTCTTATATCAGCTTTGTTAGATTTCTGAAGGATTTCTCCACTCTTGTTAGTTGACATCTGGTTTTTCAAGGGTTGTGTATTCGAGGTAAAGTTGGCAACTTTCAAGGTAATACCTAACTGTAATGTAACACAAAAAATCAACAAAACTGACTTCAAACTCATGACTGGAAGTCGGAAACACACCCGCCATGCCAACTGCTCGCACTAATTGTAATGTACAAAGTGTATGTACTGCACTATCGATGTTATTAAATATACTGTAGTTTATAATAATTTATCATAGTGCAATCTGATATGGTTCAACCGACAAGAATGAATAAACTGGCCATTCATATTCTTCCCAACAGCAATGAAATATACAAGCTTCCATAACATTCCCTGCAGCGTATTTTACACATTCATATCTCTCTTCAGTTTCCTACACTTTTTAGGTTTTTTGAATTTCTGGAGATGTATATACCAAATTCAATTTCATAATTGGCACCAGTTGGTCCAGATTGGTACGAATGTCATAACCAGATATGTTCACCCCTTGTTTTTCCAAGAGTCCGATGGCAACTTTCCACTATCTCATGAACGGAATAGTGTGGTGTTCAAGCATATGTAGCTTTGGTTGTAACCCTTGGTGCTATCCTTCTGGATCTTTTTGTATTTCGCATTATTTACATTGACTAAAAATTGGCAAATACTACTACTACTATAAACTTGGTCTCTAATATGCTCTTAATGTGTAAAGAGCAGTGGTGCATTTGTTGTCCATAAGTTTTTGTATCACATTAAACTGCAACAAACAAATAGAGGCATGTCATGGCAAAGCCACCAAGTTGTCACCAAATTAAAAAATGGAGTTACTGTTGAAACCATATTACACTTGTTTAAGCTTTAATATGCTGGGGTATCTATCTACAACCAAGTTATAGAACAAAAAAGACAAGAATTTTATTTTATTTAAGAAAGGTACAGTTCAAACATTTAACTTTCATACTACCTTAACAATTTTCAGATATATGATCAAAATATGTTTAAAAAGTGAAATTTAAAATTACATTGCTTAGTCAATGTATACTGATAAACAATTTTCAAATGCTTTTTTTCCAAAACTTACATTTTAAATGTTCAAACTTCATTTGGCTTGGCTCTGCCACATCATTTTTATTTGTTTATATTTCCTGTTCATTATTTGCTTATTGCTCAATAACTTCAAATTTGACTACTTTGTGTTTTTGCCATGCCTTGCCCCAATTGTTAAGTGAAACTTATGGCATTCAGCCACATGGGCAATGAGGATGGATGTGCAGTTTAGGAGGGATGTTTTGTGTTGGGAAAATCTCCAAAAACCAAGCTGTAGTAATTTCCAGCAAGCCTTGCATTGGTTACTTCCTCTACTTCAAGGAACACTGTCTTAAAATAAAAAAATAATTAATTTAACTCATTAAATAAAATAATGTACTTCTCTTGGTCTGCAATACCAGCCAGACAGTCCATGCTGAATTTTCCAGTATCTTCTTGCAGTGATTCCCTGCAAAACATTGCAAATGATAGGCCTGTTTCGTCACATGTAATTTATCATCTAAAATAAACAACTGACTTAAAAGTCTTCACCCGTATAGTTCAGGTCTTTCAACCCAACACAATCTACATGATACCACTTTTTGAGTCTTCTTCTCTTTGTTCTTCACAGCTGTCGCACCTTACCCACGAAATCTCTCCTTCAATCCCACTTATCGTTGTAATTTGGCTAAGGCACATGCTGGTAATGTGCACTGGCCGGAGAAGCCAAATCCATGGTTATTATTGAAGTTCTTAAGCCCCTCCAAAACAGATTCAAAATACTGTGTTGTTTGTGTTTTCTTTTCCCAGTCTGCAAGTATACCTGGATTATTGTGTAGGGCATCTTCTGTTTCTCTGGCCATTTCCTTCACCTGTTTGAAAAAAAAAAACTCACTGTAAGCTCCAACATGATGTGCAGGGTTGGTGGTACACACTGATCTCTATTATATTGGCTGGATTGCTCATTGGCTATTCATTGTACAACAAGTGACACAACCGGGTGCCATGTTACCACACTCAAATGACGTCACGATTTGTACTTTTAGAGGAAAACTTTTTCATATAAAAACGGAACGCTTTTAATAGCAACCAAGAAACCTATGAACGCCGTTTTTCTAGTTGACTCGCACATAAACGTGCCTTTAAGATTTTTTAGGGTAGAAATGTATGAATACATTTCCTATAAGAATGGATGCCATCGTTGCTCATTTCATGGAGGCATTGGCGTTTTTAAAGTTCTTTGCGATTGGGTTTCTGGAATTTAACAAGTCAAACAGACGATCAAACTTGCAAATAAATTTGACTGTTGCTTCACATCCAGCAAACTCAAAGCTTTAGATCCTTGTCACAGAACTCTAGGGCATCTGCTACACTGCTACTCAAGGTTTGTTCCGCTGAATGTGGCCTGATTTTAGTTGCAATTTGCCAGCCCTCAAGCCTTCCTGCTCTTGCAGCTTATGTTATTCCGCAATGTATGACCACTTAATGTTCTCCTTTGTTGTTGACTATTATTCCCTTTTCACAAAGGTGTTTCTTACCAACTTCAACATGTGGCATACATCCAAAAGGACGGTTACTCGGTGTGATAATGATGTGGGATGGAGAATGTAGGGTCTAGTTGTTTGCAGTCCATGGTAGGGCCAAGTCTTCTCAACATGGTTAAATGACATGAAGGTCCTTCATAGACGAGTTCTTGAACCACAACACCAATATCGCTTAATTTGGATATGCATTGGTTTACCAAGTTTGCCCTTTCTTCACCAGTCAACCCATTAATGAAAAATAACCTACTGGAACCTTCCAATTCTCCTTCAATGAGACCACCATGAAAACTAACGCATCAGTCACTACAGGTGTGCTATCGTCATTGACACCTGTGCCAATGTCCACATAGCCCCTTACAAAATCTCCCTCCCAAGATACATGCTTTCTTAGGGACATGTCATCGATCATTAGCGTGCAGAGTAGTTCAGAGTCACTTGATCTTGCTTTGTGTTCAATGGCATCAAAAGCTTTACTTGTGAAACCTGGTTCACCGTTAACAGTGCTATACCATTTTCTAATAATTGATGGGCGAGGTCTTGCGTACATATCTGTAGGCTTTTGCCGAATAGAATTGCAGTGTTAAAGCAAAAGTGTGTAGTGATGGGGGAAACATTTCCCTTGTTAATGTGCCTCTTTGTTGATTTTTCCACATCCTGTTGGTAATTTCAGCTGGAATAGTTGAGAATGTGTGTAAAATACAAGCTCCATTTTCTGAAATTAGATGTTTCTTTTCAAGTACTTTAATAACACTGTTTAAGGATGAAATCTTTTTTTTTTTTGCAATCTTCGTGTTTTCTGGTATTTGGATGTCAAATTCAATAATAATAATAATAATAATAGTTGCTTCTATAGCGCTTACTGAATCGACGACCCCTCTAAGCGCTGTACAATTTGTAAGAAAGAAAGGCATTAAGCTACCCCCCGCCGGACGCCATCTCGGTATTTCATGGTTTCGGGGAAGAATTGGAAGTTAAAAAAGGTAAGATTTTAGTCTTGCTTTGAAGATATCAACTGATTGTGCTCGTTTGATATTGGTCGGAACTTTGTTCCAGAGTGCAGGTCCTGCTGTTGCATAAGACCTTCTGCCGTACACCGTGGATGTCTTTGGTAAAGACAAAAGGCATTTGCTCTAGTTGGAATGTACTCCGAGATGAGCTCACGAATGTAATCTGGAGCTAGACCATTTAACACTTTATAAGTGATTAACAGGATCTTAAATGTTATTCTCAATGCCAACACATGGGTGACTTACACGTCAAGACGCACGCATGTAATCTATGTGCAAATTGTGTCTTAATCGTAATAACGTTTTCTGTATTTCTATTAAATCTTCTAAATTATCAAGTTTTAAATCGTATTTAGTGAGCATAATCATTTATCAGGGGCAATAGTAACAGTGTTTCATGGTTAAAGTTCATGTGATGTATGCATATTAAATGCCAACACATGGGTGACTTACACATCATGACACACGCACAATCTACGCATTGTGGCCCCTTCATCGTTCACATAACATTGCAGCACTTCTTTGACATCCCCACCTTCTTTCGCCTCCAGTACAGACCCTACTGCAAACAACCTTCCAGTATCCTTAGCTTTTCTTTTCCTAAACGGTTCAACAAGCTTTTATTGTTAATTTTGCTGTCGCCATTTTATTTTGTTAGATCTACAGTACTATTATGGTCGCTTCAACACCAACAACAATCAACAACAACAACAACAACATAAGTGAGAACCTAAATGAGGGAGGTTCTAAGGTCCGCTTCGCGTGGTTGAAAGATCTAAAGTTGAAAGATCCCTATGCAATTGCTATTTATAATTTCAATCTGTACTTGTTGTTTCGTATGCCTCTAATTTTATCGTTCATTTGCTTTACCAATTTGTCCCACACTTGTCCACGGGCATCATCATCATATATTGGATGTACTCCAAATATGTGGCCTGAAAAAATGAAAATGTATTACAGTGTTAGTGTTGTTGGTGTATAAAAATACCATAAGCCGTTTAATACAGCCTGTTTTCCTGTCAAGCGTTGAATAAAAAAATTGTTGAGGTTCTTATCTCAACTTAAAAAAATCAACTGCAACGGTCACAAGGAAAACAGGCTAAGGTGCAGCGCTGCGTGAGGTTTCATTGCGATTTTTGAGAAAGGTGTTTATTAACAAATTTACATGGCATTTCGCTTTCTATGTGCGTCCCCACGTTACTTATATCACATTATCCACGTGGGTTGGACAAAATGGAAAATGCAGCGCGTTTCATTTACCCCAGGCCTAATACTTTATACTCTCGATTAAGCAGTACTTGGGATATTTGGAAACAAATATAAGTGAGTATCATAGTGGCATTTTAATTTTAATTATTACTTTTAAATATCAAACAAGTTTATTTTTTTTCTTAACAATGTTGATTTTCGGGTTTGTACCGAAGAAAATTACTTGAGTTCTTTTTATTCTTCTTTAATATTTTACTACTGGAAATTCAGAGTTGCATTTTAATCCTGGTTTTATAATAATTCAGTTATTAATACTAATATTGTTACCATGGGGTTCATTGTGTTTTAAAATTATTACTTTTAAAAATCGAACATGTTTAATTGTTTTATTAATATTGTTGATTTTCGGCTTTGTTCAGAAGGAAATCGTACTTGTTGACAATAATCAAGAGTTATGTTAATCCTAGTTTTACTAACATTTGCAAGTAAAATCCCATCATCTCTAAAGAAATCCCGAAAATCATTATACTGGCACATTATAATCCCGGCGGGATTTGACCACCCCGGTGGGATCCCAACGCATCCCGATCGGTCCCGAAATCTCGTAATTTTGTGAAAAAATCTCATCTATCCCGATATTGTGGAAAAAAATCCAGGCAGGATTTGACCATCCAAGTGGGATCCCAACGCATCCCGATCGGGATCTCGAGATACCGTAATTTGCTGAAAAAGTCTATCCCGATATTGTGGGAAAAAATCCCGTATTCATCCCACTGGGATATGCTAATCCCTGCGGGATTTGGCCATCCCATTGGGATCCCAACGCATTCCGATCGGGATCCCACTTACATTTTCTATAGGGTTGGCTTTATAGACTGCCTAGCAGAAAACATGCCTATCATCTGCTCAGCCTCGATGCTATGAAAGCGAGCAGATATTGTCTTCTCTTATAACGCTTTGGAAATCTCTATTGTAGCGTAATTTGCATATTGCTGCGAAATAACATTGTCTGCAGCAGTCATGCATTTCCCCAGAATTTTTGAAAACCGACTTTAATTACTCGGTGTCAATTGAAGTTGTTTTACATCATCAAGAATGTTGACGGTGGATTTCTTATTATCTTCATGCACAGATTTAATAATTTCATAGGCTTGAGAGTGGCTTAACCCGCAATCTTTGTCTGCATAAAACCGAGTCATCCATAGAGAAGTGACCAACTTTCCAATCAATCCAAGGACCTGCAATTCAGTTCTGCCATATTCACTAGAATAGGAACATTCCATTGCTCTGAATATTGTTTGGTAACTTAAGAGTGCCCTTAAAAAGGTTAATGAAGAAAGCTTCTTCTGTATATAGCTTCTGTGCAATGTGGAACAATATGTGCAGTCGATTGCCATGGTACCTTGCAATGAATCCTTTTTGGAAGCCAGTTTCTTTCAGAGAATTCTTAAACCCTCTTGGATCATTCTTTCCATCTGAGTACCAGATCTTGCTGGTGTTATAAACAAGTTGTCGGCCAATACAGCCATGGCTAGAAAGTTCCTAGCAGTTACCTGCAACCTATAATTGTTTTTTGTAGTGGTGTTGTTGATGGTCTTGGGTCATCAACTTGTGATTTATCAACAGTCTGCCTCGAGTCTGTAACCTCTACCTGTGATTCACGATGGAGAGCTGCGCTTGTTGTGCTAGCACAGGATCATCAGGTGGTCTTAGGTCTTCGCCTTCTGCCTGTGGTTCGTGATGGTGAGCTAAACCTGATGATGTACTAGCACCAGGATCATCAGGAGGTCATTCAGTTACCTTGTATAGTAGGAACCTCTCTCGACTTAAACTTTCAGCTTCTTTGCACTCGGCTCCAAATGAAAGAGAAACTCATTGTTTCTTAAGTGTTCTGTTGATGACAGATTGAACATTGTTAAATGTTAAATTAATAATTTAGAAACTGCTGTCATTGACCTGTCAAAATGTTTCATTGGAGCTACAGTAATATGAATATGCCTCTTCTGAACAAAATGTTGATATTTAAACTCCTATTGAATGACTAGGTCGCCCTATGTCAAATCAATGGCAATAGAGTACATTGATGTTCCAGCTCTCGCCATCATCGTCATAGGTTTCTTCTTGACCCAATATTTTATCCGGTATTGTGATTTTGCCATTAGAAATTTCTTAACACATCCATAATAAACCATATTTTCCTTGCTATCCTCCTCATACCATACATGCTTTATTAGGCCTTTTGTAGAGCTCCAGACAAGATTATTTCCTGACATTCTTTCAACACCTCTTTGATTTAAGATCTCTTTCTTAATTTTCGTCTTTCTTTTGCTTCTTTTCAGCAATCTTCCTGTTAATTTCTTTCTCAATTTCAATTGCTGTTTTCTTCTTCTCTTCCCTGTGTTGTCATCCGATCTTTATGGCAGACTTTATGAGCTTTCTTTTGAAGGGAACATCAAGTGTTGCTAAAAGTGAGGTGGTCTTGCGAGCCTTTATGCCACATGCTATGATATCCAAGCTGGCATCTGGCTGCCTAGCAGAAAACATGCTCATCGTCTGCTCAGCCTCGATGTTATGAAGGTGAACAGATATTGTCTTCTCTTATAACTCTTTTGAAATCTCTAATGTAGCATAATTTGCATATTGCCGCGAAATAACATTGTCTGCAGCAGTCATGCATTTACCCATCATTATCGAAAATGGACTTTAATTTAATTTGTTTTACATCATCAATAATGTTGACGGTGGATTAGTTGCATATTTCTTAATTTCATCATGCACAGATTTAATAATTTTATAGGCTTGAAAGTGGCTTAACCCACAATCTTTGTCTGCATAAAACCTAGTCATCCATAGAGAAGAGACCAACTTTCCAATCAATCTAAGGACCTGCAATTTAGTTCTGCCATCTAGAATAGGAACATTCCATTGCTCTGCATATTGTTTGCCAACTTAGAGTGCCCTTAAAAAGGTTAATGAAGAAAGCTTCTTCTGTAAATAGCTTCTGTGCAATGTGGAACAAAATGTGCAGTCGATTGCCATGGTACCTTGCAATGAATCCTTTTTGGAAGCCAGTTTCTTTCAGATCATTCTTAAACTCTCTTGGATCACCCTTTCCATCTGAGTACCAGATCTTGCTGGTGTTATAAACAAGTTGTTGGCCAATACAGCCATGCCTGTAAAGTTCCTAGCGGTTACCTGACTGCTTTTCAAGATCCATTAATGCTGTACTGCAGTCTCTGGCGATTGACTCAAAAGGATGGAGGTGGAAATTCAGTTCCACTATGCTGGTGGAAGTTTCTTATTAATGAGGTGTGATCGAATTTCTGTGGGTGACTCATCATGTATGTCACAGTAAACTTACCATTGTGATTCACCAATCTGTTGTTGATAGTCGACATGGGTCCCACCTGCTAATTCGTCGAAGGCAATTACTTTTCTGTCATCTTTTGAGGAAACATACACACCATTTACGTGAACACCTTCTTGAGTGGTAGCATCAAAACCAAGTGATAGCTGTTCTGACTCTAGCATAAACTTCGCTGACTGATAAAAAGTGGTGAGTTGGATGTGTGTTGAATTGCATAAGTGTGTTCTTGTAGCGCGCAAATATGTGTGTCACACTGACAACATTCCAGTTGACACCCACATACATTACATTTCACAGCAACAGACATGTAACATTGTACAAATAGATCAGTCACAGAGATTACAGAATTATAGTGGATAGATGTTGGTATCACTATCTCAGTATACACCAAGTTGTTCCCAGTACTGCTCCACTAATTTAGACCGGCAGCAATTATTTGTTCATCTTTTCTCCTTTTCTTTAAAATAATCATAATACTTTGCTATATAGACTACACACTGAATCATAATAAGAAAAATAAATTATATATTTAGTACTACTTGCCCTTGCCACTAGTACCAAAACTCCAGATCTGAAATTATAAGCACATACTTATTGTGCTTATACACTTCCGTATAGGTGAAATTCTAGCCAAAAGCAGTTAACTAATATACAAATATTGACTGGTCATGAGGAGGATAGTGAGATCTACTGTCCCGAGGTGATGAGAAGACCAGAGCTCTGGTCTTCTCATCCCCGAGTATACAGCAGTCAATATTTGTTTTATATACCTCATACATAGATTTCACTTAGGGGCCGTTCACAATTTTCAACATTTTCACAAGTGTACAAAGAGTACTCTTTTTTGCCACCCCCCTCCGCCCCTCCTGAAAGTGTACATAAAAAATGTTGATTTTCGTGGCGCAGAAATATACAACCTACAGATCATATTCAGTATC
>JAOTQE010036285.1:0-10128 GCA_025631205.1 Nesometra sesokonis
TGTTCACAAACCATCAAAGGTTTAGCAGGATCCCAGTGTTCACAAACCATCAAAGGTTTAGCAGGATCCCAGTGTTCTCCCCGAGTATGATTTTAGCAATAATATTACCCAGTAAAAATTATAATTTACCACAAAAAATTGTGTTTATTGAAAAATAATTATGATAGAATTTTGATTTGATTCTTATATTTTTTTTGCACTTCTCTAGAGAGAACATAGGAATGCTTACAGGTATGTAGATATTTGGGGTAGTCCCAAAACCAACCAAGAAGCCATGCCTGACAATTCATGTTTTTTTTTTTTTTTTGGAGATTTACCAGTATAAATTTTTCAATTGGGAGAACACTGGACCCCTATTAATAAAATATGAAAGTCACTGTTGTGTTCAGGAGAAAAAAAAAATCTGACCAAGATTGTAATTGCTTAATGATTGGTAATTCAGGATTTTGATTTATTTATCATTGTATATAGACATTTTCAAATAAAAGATTTGAAAAACTCATGATGGAATGCTGTTACTGTAAACAACACTAAAACACTAATTTAAACAGTTTTATTTTCAAAATAACATTGAATAAATTCACAAAATAAAACTTAATTCTGACTATAAAATAGTTCTAGATTCCAAAAAGGGAAAACCTTATTTTCATTAAGATGGTGATTTTGAATAGCATTTCAATAGTACAGTGAATGGAAAACCGTGATTTATGTTTCGCTTTGCCAGGTCATAAATAGTTATTTTATTATTCAATCTAGAGACTCATTTTGTGGTGAGACTTCAAATATTTTTGGTATTCATCATTGCTAAACAACCATAAGGGCAAAATAAAAATGTTTGCTCTTTTCCTTCGCCCTATAGGAAAGACCCTTCTCAAAAGTTTTCTTTTGTTTATTATTAATAACTCAAAAAATTGAGTTGAAATGCACTTTACAACACAATCATTTAAAGAGTAAATATTGTACATTACTAAAACACCTTCATTTTGCTTTGCAATCAATCAACTTTATTGATACAAAAAAGCAAACAATGCACTTAAATTAAAATATGAAAACAGATATAAATAAATATATTAACACAAATCTGTTTAGCTATAAATTTTATAAAGTATAAGATTATACACTATATTCCCAGGACCCCCTCGTTCTGAAAATGTATTTAATGAGTGGTAATAATATGTCAAAATCTTGGCTACTCTTAAGAGTAATAAATTTGTCATATTCATTTAGAGCATCAAAGTTATGAATAAACTCTCTAACTTTTGAAAAGGTCATTCCTATGGTTGGAGTATAGGGTGCAGTTTACTAAAAGTGCAACTCGTCTTCTACCTCACCAGAATATTTTGTGATGTTCCATTTTATTAATTATATATCACCACCCCCCCCCCTCCATTTAGTATATAGCAAGTTTTAATTGGATTGCTGTATTTTGTACAGCATTCTGGTCCACATGGGAAGAGCGCCTAATAAATGCCTGGTAATTATTTTTATTAGAATTGCAGTTGTTACATAATCTTTCATCAGGGCCAAGTTTTGGCTTTGCATGTCGACGCCTCACAATCATTAGATTGTGTGCAATAAATAGCAATAAATAAAGAAAAAACTTACTCCTGCCACTATCTTAAATAAATATTTTGATGTCACATGGCAACACTCAAAACACATGTGCTAAGTTATCATCTTGAAAAAAGTCTATTAGTAACTACACGTGTATATCGTGCACGAACTGTGTACATGGTAACGGTGTATTCTTACCTCATAAGACACCAGTTAATTTGACCTCTCGACATTTTTAAATATTTGATGCTATTGGTTTTTATTGTTAAACACAACTTTTTATATTGAACAGAAAGAAAATCAGTGTATTAAAAAAATTGATATTTTGAAGTAAAATAAACCATTTTAAAATGCATGTCATATAGCCTTTAATTTAAAGGTTAACTAATTCCTTTGATCGATAATGCTTCTTGTTTTTGACATGCTATTTATAAATGTAGTTTTAGTTTTATGTTTGTCTGTTTTATTGATTGGAATTCAGTTGAATGTTAGCACTTAATGTATAATTGATTGATGTCAACTGAACATACAATTATGTGAACTTACCTTGACACATATTTCTGTAAAGTAGACACATATTTTATGTTAATATTACTCATGTTATTTTTTTAAGAATAAAAATAAAGAAATTAAAAATTCTCATAAATGGGCATGTAATGTAACTTTAATTTGAATAAATTTTAATTGATGATCAGACTTTGAATTTCCTTAAAATGTTCCTACAGCAAAAACTTACCAGTGGGATTGGTTTTCAAACAGTAAAATTTTGCTGTGGACTGATGCTCTACTACAGCAAGTAAAGAGTTCCTTCCACAGCAATTGCTGTCAGTGCTGTGGGGAAGTTTTAACCCTGGATGATGATAAAAAAATTGTATTCTATATAGATAGTCTTTAATAGATTTTCAGCAATAAAAATAAAAATTAAAAAAATAAAATATTTTAAAATAAAGTATTTTGTTTAAATGAAAGCAAACAGACCTATATCATAATATACACTACATGATTTCTCCCATCTGGCTGTTAAGCCATGCAATATTAGCCATGTCCACACTACAGGAGATCATTCTAAATAAGCCCTTCATCAGATAATATTGAAGTTAACGTGACCGTGTGTACGGAGGTACCAACTCCAATCATTGAATCACGATTAGCGAAAATTTTAACATTTCTATACAGTATGGAAAGTATAATGCATATTCCAAGCAATGAGATACACACCATTGTGACAGGATTCAATATTTTCACATAAATTATGTTATCATCATTCCTGGTGATGACATAATTTATGTAAAAATATTGAATCCTGTCACGTTATGATGATGACATAATTTATGTCATAGCGTGTACAGTTTCTCATTGCTTGGAGTATGCATTATACTTTCTTATATACAGTATAATTTCTGGCATCATGATGTACTGTTGTAATTATAAAAATGAAATATAAAAGACTATTCACTGGGTAGTAGGGCATGGTTGAAACTATTAACTGGCTGTTGAACAATCAGATTTCTGAAAAGGATATGGTATGTAATTTTACTATGCCCTGCTAGCCTGTCTTCTTCATCATCATCATCATCATCATCATCATCGACTGTCCCTTGTAATCGATGATGACCTGGAGTGAACTTTAGTTTGTTTGCTGTCTGCTAAAAGCCCAGCGGTGGATAGTAGTTTGCGCTGGCAATCTGGACAGGTCAAAGTTCAATTTTTAACTTCCTCTGATGACGTAGAATACTTTTTCTTTATATAGTTGTTTTTTTTATCTTCTATTTTTTTGTGGAGTTATTAAGGTACCGTCTTCATTTTACTCTGTCATGTGCCGTTTCCTCCCAGGTGTCAATTGGAATGTTGGCAGATTTTAGATGCCTCTTTAGAACATCATTATAACGTAGTCACTGTCCACCAACAGCGAGTGCGAGTTGTAAGGCTGAGTGGTTAAGGCAGGGGAACCGTGAACTAAAGCAATAATGATAGCATAGGTTCGAGGCCTGCTTGCACCTTGGTTCTGGTGGTGAAACAAGTCTTCTCGGATAATGACTATAAACCGTAGGCCCAGTGTACACAACAGCTCATGTGCACTATAAAGAACCCAGTACATCTTTCGAGATGAGTAGGGTGTTACCCTGGTGTACTGGTCCATACATCCTATGCTATGTGGGCAGAAGAATGTAGCAAGAATGTAGAAAGTTTTATGAATGTGTACCATCTGGTCCACAGTGCCTTGAGACTTTATTGTGTATGGCGCTATATAAATATTATAATTATTTATTAATTAATTACCAACAGCATGTTTTCCAATGCAGAGTTATAGTACATTAGAAACCCACCTATAGGTCTTTAATGAATTGTGTAATAATTGCAATAAGCTATCTTTTTATATATATTTAGATGCTGCAATCGGTACTGAATCTCATTCTAGTGTTCACCAATATGCAGACTATAAAATGCAAACTCCATGGAGACGATCCTCAAGTAAATGCAAGATTCAAACCCCTCCTAAGCTTGTTACCAAGGAAACATTGGAAGAGAGGCAGGATGTTTTGGATAATCTTCAGTATGAAATAGAAACATTGGTAAGATGGAGAATAAGGAGGTTTTGCAACTTCACAAAATACGAAAACTTAAAGGAATACGTCATAAATTATTGTAACATTTAAATTTAACACTTCAAATATCTGTCACTAATGCCTAAAGGAACCTGTGTGCTACCAAAATCAGCTGGAAAATCTTGTCTTATTCGGCATAGTAACTCAATATTTGTTATTTCCTATAATTAAATTAGGATAACTGCATTTCTTACAATTTTTTGGGGGTAACTTTGTGTATTTCTTAAAATAATTGTATTTAGCTGACAAATCGGGAAATATGAAAGTAAAAACAAAAGAACTGACCCTGATCAGACTTAGTAGGACTAATAATTTTTACAATTTTAATTATTAAAATATTGGTCCTAATTCATATTGGCCTATTTTTTAGGACTAATAATAGTTACAATTATATAATCACTTCCTTATTTGACAGATTTACTTGAGTCAGGACCAAACTGTCCTCCCAGCAAATAGGTGTTTTTTTTTTTGTTGCTTTTTTATGATTTTATTGTAAAAGTATATGTAAATTTGTAATTTGTGTAAGGTTGCATATTGATGTTTTTCTTTGATGATAGTACAGGGTGTCCACAATTAAGCCTTTGGCTGCTTAGGAACTCTATGGCCTTTTTTCTGATTGTATTTTAATTATAATTTTTTGGAATAAAAGATATCGCAATATAGTGTGATCATCAGCACAAATATGCTTATGGTGTCAGAATCACGTCGGATTAAGTAAGAAAGAAAAAGATAAAAAAACAGAATATAGAAAAACAAGAACATAAGAAGAAGAAGTGTGGGTTAAGGAGATAAGCAAGAACTAATCAAGCATTCTGCTTATCTGTTGGTAGCAAGCTTCAGATTGAATGAAAAACAAGTTATCGGATTTCATTTACTTTCATATGTTGCTCTATTTACTACTGTTCTTTGTTTGAAAACCCACATGATAGTTTGCGTTACGAATTCTGTCTCTTTAATTTGTAATTTTAGTTTAGATCACTTCCTCATTACTCATCAAGTATGTAATAGAAGTTTACCAGGAAGCTGGAGTTAAAGGAATAACCACCCTACATAATGTTGAGTCTTTGTATGAATACAGGACAACTCAGCCAATTCGTACCCACCAACTCGTTTCCAAATTTTCGATAACTTGTACCTGCAGCAAAATCACTAATTATGTCTCCCAAGAGAGAGATTTTACTATAAATTTCACATAAAATAGAAATAAATTGGTTGTTGTTTAAATAGCAACAATTCAGTTATCTATAATTGGTATGAGTTGTCTAGAAATGTAGGTACGAGTTATCCATTTAGGTAATAGTTGGCATGGGTACTAGTTTGTTTGGGTACGAGTTGACATGCTCCGCTTTGTATTATGCACTCATAACAGCTCATTCCAAAATGACCAGTATTGAATATGAAACATCTTTACCACACAAAGCTAAAGCTTAAAATGTTAGCCTCCTAAACATCCTTTACCTAGCAATGTCAAGGCTTCTTATGATGTGCTTCTAACATCCCATTCCCCTATGTTCAGTATTGAATATAGTGCAAACTTACTGTTTTTGTGAACTTTTCAAAAATTCATTTATTTTGTAGGAGGAACGCACAATTAAACAACTATACACTGGATTGAATCAGATCTATCCAACATATAAGGAAAGACGACTGTTAGAAAAAAGCAAGATTAAACCTAAGCAAGAAACTAAAAAGGTATGGCGGGATTGACACTGTCTGGGATTGACACTGTCATCATCGAAATATTGAATCCTGTCACGATGGCGTGTATCTCATTGCTTGAAGTATGCATTATACTTTTGTACTTGAAGTTGATTAGTGGACCTTTCGGATTGACGCTGTTGTTTGTAGTTCCATTACTAATCTGTGCCATTATTGGAATATAATGCATACTCCAAGTATCAAAATACATACCATCATGTCTTGATTCAATATTTCAACATTAATTATGTCATTATCAGGAATATGTAAATTTAACTACATCATTATATAAATACTGCCAGCTTAGAGCGGTAATATAACGTTTGACATCCTGAAAGAATTATATTTTTCTCAAGGAATTATATTACAATAATAGAAAAGGCAATATCGGTTATATTACATAGCCATTGTTGTTTGTTTAGCGTCATTTCACCGTTTGCTCTCCTAATAACTTGGTGTAGAATGACTGGAGAAATGCATTGAGTTTTGTGGTTCTGTGAAATTTTTTGTGCAATTAATATTCCTTGTCCTTACAATATTCACTGAGTACATTAACAGGTATTTCAAAACAAATTTTGTAAATTGACAACCCTTTTCATCAATAATTCTGTCCAATTTGTCTTTTTTAAGAGATTTAAAGCTATTTGAAAGTCGCCATTTTAATTTAGCCTAGGTATATGCTTGCACCTCCACAATTCGTGAACAATCAATCATTCTACTGGGTGCAATCCAGTGTAATATCCAGTGATGTCAGAGATCAGTCTCTTTTCATGTACCATTGTTTCCGATCCCCGCAGCGCTATTCATATGATGCTTTTTCAGCAAATCACGTACTAGCATTTACATAGGATGTACTCTTACATTTTGTTGTTGTTCTTTTCTCTCTAAACTGTACTACTAGTAGTTTTTTAGTTATTGTGCCTACATGATTTAAATCTGTGAAAAAAAAACCAATTTAATTTTACAGGTAGCACATTGAAAATTTTATTGATGCTTATTTTGAATTTTCATTTAATATTAGGTAAAGAAAAAATCCAAGAAAATAAATCCTGAAACATTGGAACGTTTGTCAAGACCTGAACCCCGAGCATTTCTAGCTGTACATGATAGTAATTGTGATGCAAGACTGGTTGGTATGGGGGTTAAACAAGTAAGAGATAAGCACAAAAAGGATCGTCAGGCATCAACACTGGAGCGTCAAGGAAGTACTATAACTCTTGATAATCTGCCGCGGACATTGAGGATTGACAGGGGTAGTGTTAGCAGCATTGGAGAAACCAGTATGAAAACCTATGATACTTCACGCTACTCATGGTTTACAAATCACTTCAAGAATTCCCATTCACCAGAATTTGACCATGAGAAGTATAAACACATGCGTATAGGGACAGCGGCAGTTCTGTATGATCATTTTCATGGTGAAAATACAAACAAGCCTTCTCAAATACATGAAACAGAGGAAATAGATACAAACGAAAATGAATTACGTTGCACAATGGTTGATGATGATCATGATGATGCAGAAAATTTGAGTAAGAAAAGTGATTCAAGACCTGCTTCGACTAATATGTTACATAAGTTATTGAATATTGATCAACCAGTAGTGAACAGTTATCAGTCGGTGGATCCTCGCGATGCACAAAGGGAGAAAGCACGCATCACACGACGGTTAAATTTATATGATGATGATGAGTTGAAGATTAATGGTGTCCTTTTAAGTGAAATTGATAAATTGACTATAAAACAAGATTTAGAAAAAGTTCCTAGCAGCAAAAGACGCTCACTGCCAACTATAAGTTGAAGTTAATGGCTTTGACAAAATAGTGGTGCTGCTACTTGGTGGTTAATATGTTTGACTTTCAATTCTGAGGTCCTGGATTCAAATCTGGCCCTCCACATTCTTTTTTTACTGTACAACTGAAAAGAGTCCCACTCCCCAATAATAACTTTACACCAGATCAGATCTTAGAATCGGAATGGCAGACTTCTTTGTTAATTATTTCATCCAATAGCAAGTAACTCACCAGTTACAGATGGGGGTATACTATGTCATCTATAAAGAAAGTATAATTATAAGATGTGTGCAATGAATATTTTTTACAATCATAAAAATAATCCAAGTACTTTGTCAGGATTGAACACAGAACCTTGAGAATGGTATGTAAGCATATGTTGCAAAGCCAAGCCAAATGAGACATAAGTCGAAAAATTGAAAGTTGAGTTTTTATAGATTAATAAAATTACACATTATTATCTTTAACATGCAAAAAAATCAGTTTCATACAATGTTTCTTGCGAAGTTGTGAATAAAGTTCGAACATTTAAAATGTAAGTTTTGAGAAAACTGCATTTGAAAATTGTTTATTAGTATACATTAACTAAGCATTTCTTAAACATTTTTTTTTTGGATTATGTCTGAAAATTGTTAAAGTAGTGGAAAACTACTTAACTACCTATTGTGGAAAACTAGCATTTGTGACTTATGCTTCATTTGGTTTGGCTCTGCCACATATTAACCTATAAGGTAAAGAGCCAAAAAAAGAGAAAATTAAATCAGTGGTAAAAATTAGAGTTGTGTTCTGGATGCACACTGGAAACAATTCTTTAAATTTTGTTTCAGATCCAGTGTAATTGTACCTTGAGCATCATAATGAGACTTGGATGGCATTTAGCTCAGTTGGTTTAGGTGGTGGAAATTGCTGTGTTTTGCTCTGCAATGTGGAGACTCATTGGTTCATGGTTCAATTGAACACCATGCCTCTCTCCTTGTGTTTCGGCTGGAGGGTTAAAAAGCAAGTTAACAGTACAGCGTCTTTTAGATGAGACATTAAGCTGTTGGTCCCGTGTACAACATAACTCATGTGTATGTTAAAGAATGCGGTGTACTCTTCAGAAAAAAAGTAGGCGATTGACTCCCATGTTCTGCCCAACCAACACCAGAAGATCCCACTGGAAAATGGATTTTCGTGGGTTATTTTTGGAGTTCTCATAACACAGAATAAATCAAATCAAATCAAGTCAAATTAGCCATCCTGTAATTGACAAGGTAATTGATGTTGAATGTGATATTTGATCAGGATTGAACCTGGAACTGTAGATTGGTAAGCAAGCATATTAACCAACAAGCTACAAAGCCACTAAAATGGTCAGAAAAAACAGACCATTGGATCAGTGGTAAAGAATAGAGCCATTGTACTGAATGTGCACTGTGAGTCATGTGGTCGAGTGGTTAAAGCAGGGGAGCCGTGAACCATAGCAAAACAATTGCACAGGTTTTAGGCCTGCTCAGACCTGGTTCTGGTGGTGGAACAAGTCCTCTCGGATAAGGACTTTAAACTGTAGGCCCAGTTTGTACAATGGTTTGTGTGCACTGCAAAAAAAACCCAGTGCATCTTTTGTGATGAGTAGGGGCTTACCCAGGTGTACTGGTCCACACATCCCCTGCCGCAGACAGCAGAATGTAGTGCCTGTTTTGGGAGCAGGACATGACGTAACTCGTATGGAGGAGAATATCCTTGAATGCATGAGCATCATGTCCACAGCGCCAATTACAAGTAACATTAGCGCTGTATAAATGTTAATGCATTATTATTATTAGTGATAATTAAAACTTTCTTTTTTTTTATCTGGTGTGATTGCACACTAAAACTCAATCCACACTATCAAATTTTATGTGACAAAATTGTTTATTTTACCCATATAATATGGTAATGATATATCCATATGATGTCATTATGACACTGACAATACCATACATGGATATATCATTACCATATATGGTAATGATATATCAAAGATTGTTTTAAAAGATTTTATAATCTGGATTGAACTCAACTTGTAAAGAAACTTTAGTTACAAGGCCAGACTTGGTTTTCATACTGTCAATGACAAGATAATCAGTGTTATTGTGATATTTGAAAAATATAAAATGATTTCATACAAAAATACAGGCCGGTAGCCAGGGGTTGGGAGGGGTTTATGGTTCAAGCAAAAATTTCCTATATTCAACAAACCCCCGTAACAAATCCCATACTTTTAAGATGATCATAGTCATATAATATCATCTCACATTTAAATTGTGACACAGCCATGCCTCAATTGTAGCACTTTTTAAAGATGTATTTTCACTTGAAAATGACCAAAAACTCAATTACATTAATTTTGACATGACTTGCTCATAATAAAGTAATATTAAATTTAAGAACTTGAGAATAGAAATTAGTGTATTTAAAAATTGTTTAATAAGATTTTTACACTGAAAAATGATAAA
>JAOTQE010036296.1:0-10128 GCA_025631205.1 Nesometra sesokonis
GTGGGGGGGGGGGGGGGGGGGTTGGTCCAGCAAAACACAGGCCAGATCCTATTTACAGTTGGAAGGGCACACAGGGGCGGATTTTGACTTTTGGAAAAGGGGGCCGGAAGGGGGATCGGCAGAGAGTCAATGTTTTAGGGGGTCCGGGGGCATGCTCCCAGGAAATTTTGGTATTTAGATGTCCGGAAATGTCCTCAGGGGCGTCTTACGGGATCAATTCTTGCTGAATATTTGTTTTATAGACACCTAATAATATTAATTTATTTTACTCTCCGAAAGGGGGCCCCTTAAATCTGCCCCTGGCGCAGAAAAACCGACTCCACCACAGGATGGGTTTGCGAGGGGTAGATCACCTCCCATGAAAAAAATTTAAAACAATAAACCACTAGACGCTCATACAGATCATCTTGGACTATAAAGTCGAAAAGTGTGATCACCACTCAAAAATATGTTAGGTTAGGTTTTTTCTTTACAATTTTTTTGTAAATTTTTATTTTTTGGCTGATGACAGGGGAGGGGCAGGTTCCCCGCACCCCTTGAATCCACACCTGATTCTAGCTAACACTTTTTAACATGCGCCGCACTTCAATATCTACCGCATTGGAGAGCTTGCGAATTTAATACGTGCCGCAGCACTCAATAGGTCATTTACAGTCAGTGGTGGCGCCAGGATTTGCCCGATGGGGGGGGGGGCGCAACTCGGGAGTCCTCCGGTGGGCATGGTTACCAGTTTGGTTTTGATTAGCAAAAAAATAGTCATTTTCCCATTTTGGCCCATTTTTATGTCTATTTCCTATTTTTAGGACTGGTTATAAAATTATTTTTCTTTGCCCTTTCTCCGACGAAAGTGGTCAATCTTCCCCGACGGGGGCCCTGGCCCCCGGGGCCCCGCTGGCGCCACCATTGTTTACGGTACGCCCTTGTATTATAATAGCAAATAACCAAACTGTAAATTCAGTTTTGTTTGGTGATTACTCACCCAATTTGTGTTTTTATTATCAATGCATTTTTCAAGCAAGAAACAAAATTCAGTTTAACTTAATACATTGTTAATTTCAGGTCTTGTAAACATTTTGGGTGTATTTTTGAAAGTGGATTAAATTTAGTCTAGCAAGAAATTCAGATTTAAACCATGACTAATTTAGCATTCTCAAATGCGACTAACTTTAGTCCAGATCTAAAACCTGGATTTGAGCAATTTAAATGTTGCCAAGGTGTCAGGTTGGTCCAAATAACTAGTCTTTAGTGGTTATATATGTGAGCTGCAATAGCTGAACAACATATTTATTTTAAATGCCAAAAAATGAGACATGGAAATTTTAATGTGTCTTATCACTTGAAAATCACCTTTTTGATGTTTTCGACTAATTTTTAGCATATAACATTACAATATTGTAAGGCTGGACACTCACTGCGCCGGTCGTAGGATAGACAGTCGTACGACTAAACCGTCGATTCCTCTGTGTGTGGTTTCCAGACGCGATGACAGTCTTATACTCGTTTTTTTAGTGGAAAGTAATTTAAGAAACTGTCACTGCGCCTGGAAACCACACACACACAGGGAGCGACGGTTTAGTTGTAGACCATCGCTCGATTCAGTGAGTGCCTGGCCTAATGCGTGTAAATGTTTGCAAAACTTTGTTTTTGCTTGTGAAATTCAAAACCTGGAGGCTGTTTGCCGAGAATTTTCACCTCCTCATGTCAAACCTTGAGTACGGCCCTGGATTGATATCTCAAAGCAAATTCTTCTAAGGAAATTTTTTAAATTGCCACTTTTTATTTGACTTGCACCTTCCCTTGAGGAGTGTGCCACTGATACAAAAGTGTAGGTCCAAATAAATTATTATATCAAGTTTAACTGTATACTGTAGCGTGGATTAGTAGGTTAGGGCCATCATCGACTATATTTAATGGCCAAAACTGTATGTCTTAATGTATTTATCAACTTACAGAAACAAAATTTTGAGAAAAGTGTATGTTGATCTCCCTAACATCAATATAACCACATAATAAAGATAGCATTGTACCTTTGATATTCTAAATAGTGTTGTGTTGTATATCGCCAATCCAATATTTTAGTATGCGACATTTATATAGCGGTCACTGCCAAGGCCTCTAAGTGCTTCACAATTATTACCCCCGTCATGGAACAATGCAATCCATTCCTTAATGTCGCAACCGTAATCAGCGCATATGGCATTTGTATCTCCCAGGTACCCACTTATACTCCTGGGTGAGAGGAAACGTGGATAAAGTGTCTTGCCTAAAAACACGAACAGCTGACCAGAGTAATTCTCAAACCACTGACTTCATGATTGGAAGTCCGAAACGCAACCGCTGCGCCAACTGCTTCCAACCTACATACATCTTATACTGGACATTCACATGGCTAGAAAATCTGGGGCAACCACAATTCTATCTCAAACACTTGCATTGGGCAACTACAATTCTATCCCAAATATTTTCACTAGGCTGTGATAATTCTATCCCAAATATTTATACTAGGCAAAAATAATTTTATAACATTTTCCACAGGCACTTGCTTCAGTCAATTAAATCCTATCATTCCCACATTACAAGTGTGCAGTGCGAACATACAAGTTATATAGGGCAACAGAATTTTAAAAGTAGCTTGCCAAAACCGCTGCCAAATATATTAAAATTCTGGTAGGAATAACTCCCTTGCAATTCCTGCATTAATTTTCTGCTACACAAGCAAAAGATAATTACCAATACAGTTAAATTTGCCCAATTCAACTTTGTCTAAGTTAATTTTTTCCCAAGTCTGATTTATTTTGCATGCCAGATTGTGGTGTTTTTTATTAACAATCTCTAAGTCAATTTTTTTAATGCCATTTTGGATTCAACTTAGTACGTTTAACTGTATTGTAATTAGAAGATTCTTTAAATAGTACGACAGATCATCTGTATTCATTAGACACTATCAAAATTTCTGTTGTTGGTCCTATGACAGTAGTATTGTAAAGAGTCAGATATTGTATTTGAATAAACTAATGAAAATACACTGACTGGTGAAGGCTACAAATGCAATGCATACTGTAAAACAGATTATTTTTGCTCCCATTTATTTTGGCATTTTCATAAAATAATAGTGTTTGTAACCAACAATGGCTCGTGATTTTATTGGTAACAATAACCCAATTTGTGTAACTGCATTGAATTTTTAAATTTTTTTTATTATCTCATTACTTGCATAAAAAATGTTAGTGTTTACCAAAACTATTGTTTTATTGACCTGTGTGCCTATCAAATGACTAATGCTCACCATTCTCACAGATGATTTGCAGTATATGCATTTTTCTGTTATTGTTTCAACCATGGAGGAAACACTATTTTCTTTGTGGTTATAATAAAAAAACACTGTCCACTAATTGTCACTATCGGCATTTTGTCTGGAAAATTAATGGATCGCGAAAATGAAGGACTTTCAGTATATTTATTGAAGTCTCTTATTTTTTAGAATCCTTTTTGTCCTTAGATGATTTATTATCTGTTGTTTTTTCTCCATCTTTCTTATTTTTATCCTTTTCATCCTTTCCTTTATCCTTCTCTCCCTCCTTCTTCTCATTGTCTTTCTTTTTATCCTTATCCTTCTTGCCTTCCTGCTTTTCCGCATCCCGATTCTGTACCTTGTTATTGATTAGATTATGCAGCGCAATAACGCATCGGATTAACGAAGCCAAGTAAACGACAAGCATCTGGTCGTTTGTTTTAACGAGAAAAGATTTAACAAACTCCGATAAGTTAGTGTCCGGAAGGAGATTAAAAATGTCCTGTAACTGGTAGATAATCTGGTGGTTAATTGGTAACTTTCCAGATGCAACTTTATCTAGGTATGATTCAATACCCTGGATTTGTGAGCCTAGTCCTTTTAATCCCATCATTTGACCAGTAATCCGTTGGGATAACGTCCCAACTCTTGTATATTTGATATCTCTGTAAAAAGAATAGATAAAACAATGAAAATATAATATACAAAGTTGCTATTCTTATAGTTAATGCTTGAAAACCTACAATAGACCTTTCTTTAAAGTCTCAAAAACAAAAATAAGCCAGTCTTATGGTCGAGCATTAGGTCAGAGAACCTTGAACTATAACAACCACATTCTATTACGCACGGAACTCCATCCGGATCCAATTGTAATCGGACCCAAGGTGGCGCACTTTTCCAAGCACGTATTCTACGGTTCGCACAGCCCACCCACAAAGCGCGACATTCAACCGTTATCAGAGAGTATTCCAATTACTACGCAACGGGCAGCCCGCCCCCACGCTGTTGGAAGAAAAAATTGGTGTCCCAGTGCGCCATTTTGAGCGTTCCATTCTAAAACACACGAACCGTCGCGTGTGCTCATTGTTGTGCTATTTATATTCTTTGATATCAGTATTAACAAACAATATAAATGGGTACATGGAAAGTGACATGTGTTGATTACAGATGCAAAATTATTAAAGAAATTGTGTTCCATGAGTGTTTGACCCAAAAACTGTGGTAATAATGAATTGTTAAATTGTGTTCATTTTTTAATTTATGCTCAGAAAAATCTAATATTACCTAAGTAAATGTTCTACGCCAACTTCTTCTGCTTCCTCGGCCCCGATCTCACTTGGTAGATGCTCAAATGTTTTATTAGTCGGTGTGCCATCCTAAAACGTAAACACAGAGAATTAATAAAAATATGGTAAATCATAAAAAAAAGTTATGCAAAAATTTAATTAACTGGTGCTGGGGAAAAGAAATGGGAGCAACCAGACCCGAACCCTGGAATTTAGGATAGGTAGGCATGCATGTTAACAAACAAGCTACAATGCAACAAATTTCTTATGGCAATTTTTCTAGCTATGGATAGATTCCACTGAACATCATCAACACATACTGAAGATAATCTTGTAAACCTACAGGTAATACAACATAATACAATTGTATTTAAAAATCAATCCAGACTGTCAAATTGTATTTGACAAATGCGAGGTCACACCACAAAATGAGTCTCATCATTGGCGAGATAAAATTGAGATAACCGCCAATGTCTGAGGTCAAATTTATGATAAATTTAGTTTTAATCAATTATGACAAGGAAATACTTTTAGGTCAGTTTTCATCCAGGAAGTGTTTTTTCTATGCAGATTTTCTGAGATTTATATAAAACCAATTTTCCATTAATAAAAATGCTCATATCTTTGGATCTACTTATCCAATAAATGTCATTTAAAGTGTAGCTTACAGCTTATATCGAAGGTACTCAATTTTGGATTTTCCTACATTGAGACTCATTGTGTGGTGAGACCTAAATACTTTGACGTACCGTATGATAGTGATATATCCATATATGGTAATGATGTGATGTCCTCATAACTAAATAAAGGCATAAAGTTATTTTCAAAGAAAATTTGAGTCTGGACTGAACTTAAGTTAACTCTATACTGACCACTCTACGGACCAACCACTGGACCAACCATTTTAAAACTTTCTGGGAAGTTTGGTTTACAGATGTTAAAATTTGTCTATATGTACATCGGTTTTATGTTGTTGGAACTTTAAAAAAGACAATGTCATGTTTTCCAAACCAAGCATCATAATGAAGCTTATGGAGAGGCATTGTTTGTTAGGTCTTCAGAAAGACCTCAGTATTAGAAGGCTTCAATTAGGGACGAATCTATCAAATATTTTTTTAAAATTTTGTGTTACATCCAACAGCAAGTTTTCTCGCCACTTGCATGAGATCTACGCCATGCTTTCTAAACCAAGTTTCATTATGAGGCTTAGGGAGTGTAGCGCTATTTAGGTTGTGGGGAACCAACATAGCGTTCAGCCAGGTTCGACACCAGGACCTCATGATTGGAGGGCAAGCATGCTAACAAACAAGCTACAGCACCATTCAAAATAACCATTTATAATATATACGCACATCATGGACTTCTTCTACTGCAAAATATGCTTCTGTTGGAAGACCGATGTCCTTTGGTCGAGCATCGATGATTACAAGTACGGAGTTGGGACAGTATTTTCGAATGACCTCGTTGATTGCAATATCATTCTGATGTAGCTTGGGCCCGGTGTGGTACCAACCGACTATCTTCTCACGAGCTGAAATTATAAAAGAAATATATTACAATTACCAAGAAGACCACTGTATTGGAATGTAGATTTTATTGTTCTCCCAAATCAAAAATATTTACTGGTAAATTGCCCAAAAACATTCATCTTGTTAGGCATGGCTTTTGGGTTGGTTTTGGAATACCCCATATACCTACATAACTACAGGCCTATGTCAACATTCATGTATTCTCTTTAAATACTAAAGAGTAAAGTAGTGCAAATAATGTATGAGAATCAAAATTATATAATTACTTTTCTATAAACTCAATTTTAAATTGTAATTTTTACTGGTAAATTTGATGGCTAAAACCATACTTGGGTGGATTTGGTATTAAAATAATATTTACTGAAAGACTAAATAATGTTTGATATTTACAGTATCAAAAAGGAAATTGCATTTTATATGTACAGTATAACTTTTAACTCCTAGATTGTGGATTTTGATTAATCGGTTAACTTTGTAACACTGAAACAGGTTTCAATTTAATAAATAAAATCCTATACAAACCATTAACTTTCTTGAACATGGCATACATGGACTCCAGATAGTCATGGTCAATGAACCATACGGATGAATCCTTGTCATCCTCGTCAAAGGGTACTGAAAAATATACATAACTGACATTAAATCATGGTAATTAAAATTAGTATCACAGGCCTGAGCCCTAGTTAGCTTACCAGGCCTAGCCTATGCTAGGCCTAGGGTAGGGGCATAGGCCTATAGCTAGGCCCTTAGGGTAGTAGGCCAGGCCTAGTAGGCATGTCAAAATAATTAATTTAAATAATTTTTGATATTTTTCTTTTTTGTTCACAAAATTGTTCTTTAAAAATTACGTAAGACATGGCTTTAAAGTACGAGGGAGTTTAGCAAACAGCGCAATTAAAATAATAAACAATGAATATACAAACAAACAAAGCTAGGCCTAGGGCCTAGGCCAGTCTCTGCTTACTGTACCTGCAAAACTATTTGCTACGTTCAGCACACCGCCTCTGTTCGACCCGAGCAACGTACCGACAACCCGTCTTTGATTTCCAACCTTACCCATTCGGTTAAAATGGTCTACCACGCTCAAAAGAACTAATGGGTGAACGATCACCTTGCTTATTTTATTTTGCTTGATAATCACTTCTTCTGTTTTGGAGGTCGCCATACTTTTAGGCGTTCAGAACAACCTTTAAAGGTGAAAAATATGACGATTACCCTAGGCCTAGGGCAAAGAAAGTCAAACTTTTCTTTCAATCTCGCTAACTCATGTTATCTGACCACCACCGGCGCACATATATTAAATGAAAAGTGCTGTAAGACACATAAACTAAGTGCAAAATTTAATAATTCAGAATATCAGTAATTATCAGTAATAATACAATGTATGTATAAAATGCTTAAATCCTTTAAAATTTGAAATTTGTATATTTAAATGTAAATAATTGACTTATTTGTTTAATTATTTGTACAGTTTTGAAACACTTTTCTAATTTTAAAATAGTCGACACCTTTAGAGAGGGCGCTAGGCCAAAAATATCTGCATGGCGATCGTAAACAACTGAAGTTTCTGATTTCTCTGTTGCTAATAATTATTTTAGTTTCATTTTCACGTTCTAATAAGCGTTCATTTAAATTAGCCGGGTGGGTGTAGTACGCGGTTAGTACGCTTATAATCATTACATAACGGTTGTCTGCTGTCAAATGTGCTAGGACACTAGGCCTAGTCTAGTTAGTGCCTCCAAGCTGTTAGGCTAGGCCTAGGCAGCTAGCGAGGCCTTTTCTTGTTGGCCTAGGCTAGGCCCTATATGCCTAGGCCTAGCCTAGCCCAAGGCCTATAGGCTAGGGGGAACAGGACAACTCGTACCCATGCAAACTCGTACCTAAATGGATAACTCGTACCCATGGTAGATAACTGGAATTGTTGTTGTTCCTAATTTAAACTACGGAACAACTGCGGAATACCCCCTGATGACATTGCTCGAGGCCAACCCTAACTCATGACGTAGGTCGTTGTCTCGGCAACGATGTACGTACGGGGTATTCTGCAGTTAAGCCTAAACTACAACTTATTTATTCCTTTTTAAAATAAAATTTATAGTCTAATATTAAATATGGATTGTTTTGTTAAGTTTTCATTTAAAAATCGAACTCTTGGGAGACATTCTTAGAGATTTTGCCGCGGGTACGAGTTATCCAAGATTTGGGTACAAGGCTAGGTGGTAGGTAGGTCTAAGCTAGGCCTATAGAGGGATACAGTGGTGAATCTATATTAGTTTTGCTTCTGTGAAGAGTCAGAATCTAGTAATCAGTGCTGAGCTATGTGCGCATACGTGTTACAGGCAAAAACTGGTGCTTACTGGGGAGAAAATAGCCTGGATGACATCTGCATGGATACGATCTACAGTACAGCCTATTAGTTTTATCTTAGCAATGGAAATTACCACAAATGAGCAGAGATTGAGTAGTTTAAATCATTGCACATAGGACAATTGTATTCCCGGCCCCTGGGTACCCGGGGACGGCCGGGACTTGCATCAAAATTGGCCGGGGATTTTAGCAATTTTTTCCGCCCGGGTAGGCCTTACCGGGAGTTGTTGGGGGATATTCACAATAAATATGCCCAAGTGGGCCGGGCATTTACCGGGGATTACCTAATTGTGCCTGGGTAGGTCGGGCATTTATTTTGTTCATTGGGATTTAACACACACGCATGGCCGGGGATTTGGCCGGGGACTGCCAAGCAAGAATTGCCTGGCTGGTCGAGGAGTTGGCCGGGGATATCCACATTATTATGGCCCGGCCTGTCCAGAACTTAGCCGGGAATTAACCGGGTGTTGCAACATTTAAATAATGCAACTTGATGTAAGTCCCGGCCATCCCAGGGTACCCAGGGGCCAGGAATACAATTGACAAGTGCATTATGTGACAAACCAGTGACTAATATATTTAAAAATTTAACCATACTTTTTAATACCAGAACCCATCCAGCATGATCAAAAGTATTCTGAGTCCTCAAATGTAAAACCATACATTTTTGTCCTTTTCACAACAATTTCAGTGGTGGATTTAGGGGGAGCGCAGCCAGTGTGTGCTCTCCCCCCCCCCCCCCACTATCTGCAAAAATTAGTTGGCTTCCTTATATTAGGAGTTCTGGGTCTAAAATCAACCCTAAAAATATAAAATAGACATACAAATGGGGCAAAACAGGGTACCAAAACACGAAAAATGGGGAGTGCTCGTCAAAATCAAGCCGTCAACCATGCCGACCAGAACCTTGGAATTCCCCCTCCCCTTTTGCTAGAACCTGGATCCGCCCCTGAATTTTATTATGTATTTTTTTTTTGCTTTCAGAATTTTCATTTTAGGAGGTATAAAGTACATTATGCATTGCTATTTCTAAACTAGTTTTTGTAAGATCTTAAAAAGATCAGCAAAGATACTGTGTAATATAAGGCAACACAAGCAGACTGTTAACGACTTAATTAGTGGAGTTCGGTTTTGAATCTAGAATCATGTCTGCAAATTGTTATAATCGTCGTGGCAACATAGAGGAAATGAAAGAACAGCACCAACGGCTAAGCACCAAACACATTGAAACGTTGAAGTTGTTGGCTGATTTGTCAAAGGAGAAAGAAAAATTGGTTGCAAAAATCAAAGAACTTGAGGTAAATTGTAAAATGTAGATTGTTTATACATTGCTAATCTTTGAGGTAAATCTCGACAAATTCAAGGCCAACTTCTTATACTGTAATTTCAGTAATCATAAAGAAAAATTTCTGTAGAAAAAAATTTAAAGTATTTATATGTTTTTACAGCTTTTACAGTGGGAATGTGGAACACTAAAACGTATATAGAACCCTGGCCGAGCGGTTGAGGCAGGAACCGTGAGCCATAGCAATAACAGCATGGGTTTGAGACACCATAGATCTGGTGGTGGAACAAGCCTTCTCGGATAAGGACTATAAACCGTAGGCCCAGTGTACACATACGGCTCATGTGCACTATAAAGAACCCAGTACAT
>JAOTQE010036318.1:0-10127 GCA_025631205.1 Nesometra sesokonis
CAGACGGTTTTACATTGTATGTGATGGTGTAGATTTTAGGCGAATGATGTAGCTTTTTATTGAACTGCGCGAGAAATATTTAGATGGTGTGAATTTTGTACGAATGAATTATTGATGGATGGCATGTTTTATGTATATTTGGCGAATTTGGCTTTCCATACACGGGGCATATGGTTTTTATCCTGTCTGTCATTTTGTCTGTTGTCAAATATAACCTTCGCTATAGCCGGGACACTGCCCTTCAAAATTTAACCAACTTGAGATCTTTAGTCAAGGATATTATGACCAAGTTTCAAGAGTTTCTGATAAAAACTGGCTTGTAGACTGTTTATATACGGACAGATAAATAAACAGAGGCGAATGAATAACGTGCAATTCTCAGAATGGAATAAGCCTATTAGTAGCTGCTACACACACATTGTGTGCAAAAAGTGTACACGGACAGATATAAACAGAGGCGAATGAATAACGTGCAATTCAAAGAATGGAATAAGCCTATTAGTAGCTGCTACACATGCATATTGTGTGCAAAAATTGTACACGGACAGATACTGTAAAACCCTTTATCCTTAATTTTCGCGAATTTTTTGATGACCCGACGATCGCGAAAATTAAGAGTGCACGAAAATCGCGAAAATGTTACTGGTCAAAAACAATTGCCAAAACGATTTTGCTAAAGATATCATAAATGTATAAAATAACTGAACTTGTCTCTTTTTGTTTAAGTGACAATCATTCACGAATCAAAAATACTACAAACAAACAGTAAAATATATGACTGATCCCCCTACGAAAGAGAGCAGAGTAGACCTGGGTCTATCGCCGCTATCAATGGGATTGCAATTGCTGAAATTGGGACCAACCACCGCGTGGTCCCCGCCAAACAGAAGCCCAATATAATGAGGCTGAGAAGATCGTATAAAATCATGTTTATTTCGTGAAATAATAATTTTGTTACTATTTGCAAATTGATATGTAATAAATCTCTTTAGTTTTGGCTCTCAATATCTCCTTATTATCGATAAAATGAATCAGTATTTTGAAAGGAAATATTTCAAGCAAAAGCCACTGGGCGCAGACATTTTATTCTCAGATGACAGGAGTGGTGGCGCTGTACATAGGGGTCTTTCGGGTCGCTTCGCTTTGCTGTCGGGCCAGTTCACGAACACATGGGCAAATAAAAAATGCTTTTAAACTAAAATAAGACGAAGAATCAGACTATTTAAAGTAGACTTTTGTCATAAATGATCAATAAACGATAGTAACCTAATGGAGAGCTGGAATTCTACGCAGAAATTGGTGAATAAAATTGTGGAATCTGGTCGCATGAAATCAGCCTACGGCCTAGGTTAGGCCGGTGCCTAGCCTGCCTAGCCAACTTTGGTAGGGCCTAGCGATTCGGTGTAGGTGTAACACAGAAGAATCGCGAGATCTGTTAGGCAAATTGGTAAATCATTCACTTGCTAGTTGGATAAACATTACATCTACAACAATCCCCATTCTGGGCTTGTAGGTTTCCTCCTGATATCATTTTGATCAAATGTATAAAATGTTACAAATTGTTCATAATACCAGAAATGATCCTCTAAACATACATAGCCCTAAGGGATTGATCATGAATGGCCCAAGGACCTTCTAAACAAGCAATTTCAACTCATGATGGATAGAACAAAATAGGCGAGGGTGCAATGGGTAACATTGTCTTGTTTATTTTAAAAAGTCTGTAGGCCACCAGCCTACAGATATAAAAAATATACGCTTTAGAATGTTTTTATTTTACAATTGGTAAATAATCACTAGTTGGATAATGGGTACCAGACTGTCAACTTGACAATGTGACAGCAGATATCCTGGTCTTCAGAGGACTACACAGCATGTATGCACTATTCACTTCTGATTCCAGTAGAGTTTAGAAATCATTATAATAAGATAAAAGGGCTTGACCCAAGAAAATTAATCTCAGAGATGGAATAACACTAATTACTGAAGAATGCTTTCCAATTTTCTTAATGTATTCATTAAAGGTTTTGAATATCCAGGGTCTCGTTTGTTGAACGCATTGGAAGTGGTGCGAATCTATTGAGATTTACTAATTATTCCAGTTAGTGTTGGAAACGAACCGTTGTTCCACATTGATTGTCACAATAAGTGGCTCTATAGGGAGATGAAACCAATATCTGATATCATGTGAAGAGGAACTTCTATACAATATCAATGAAAAAAATAATTAATTTAAGTATTTATAATTTGTATAATTACCAACATGTGTTAAAGTTTAAGTTCATACTTTTGGAACTAATTATGTAAATTCATTGAAATAGTTATAACTGAAATAATAATATTAATGGTACTGTATCCAGGGTCTTCATATTCTATAGCAATATTATTAAACGACTTTATGCGTTAAAATCATGTAGGGTTGAACTAACAAAACACAACTGATGATGCAACTGTCTTTCTGTTGTTAATTACTATGATTTAGTATTGTAGCTGGACTCATGAGAACTGATTATTTTATATTTTATCCAGATATAAATTACCATAAAATGAATGAAGCACCTCATTTAATTAAGTGGCTCTCTGGAATAATATCCCCACCCCCTTTGCAGAATCCTGTTTGAATAAGTCCCTCTCTAGAACAACCCCTCCCCCCTACCAACATCCCTTTTAAAAAAGTGCCTCGGAATAAGCACCTCTTACCGGACCTCTGTTATTTTCGCATTGCCTCCCCATGTCCACAGCTTGTCCTTGGTTTCCCCATCTCTGTTATTATCACATCCCATCCCCATGTCCACAGCTTTCCTTGGTGTCAATAGCAAGCATGTCCTTGGTTTCCCCCATCCCTGTTATCACATTCCGTCCCCATATCCATAGCTTGGCCTTGGTGTCCACAACATGTCCTTGGTGTCCACAGCATGTCCTTGGTTGTCCACAGCATGTCCTTGGTTCCCCATGCTTGATTTATTGCAAGGTAATGTTACAGTACCTGCCTACTTGATTAATGCTTATTTCCAACTCAGCCTTAATACACATCCAAAGCATAGCAGATAAATCATATTTTATGCCCATTTCTCAGATTTAAAATCTACTTTTAATTTAGTATTTATATTATAAGAAATCTATTAAGATATGTTAGTCTTTGCGTTGATTTATAGTCATAGACTATGAATTATTATGCTCTGCATTTTTGCATTAAAATTTGTAAATGGCCATCGCTTCAGAATCAAGAAAATGATGTAATCGTACATACCATATATCCTAATTGTATCTTAATCCTGGACTTAAAATTAAAAAACAAAAACACATTTATATTTTTACATTTTCACATTTACTTTCTCCACGCTTCTTTTAGCTTGTTTTCTTTAACTGTCTTCTCCAGACATTTTTAAAATTTATTTTTTAAAAGCCCACAATGCATTGCTAGTCTGACTCTACATTAAATTATTGAATTTATATTTTATAAATTGCAATTATGTAAATTCTAATCATTTATTGGTTATTATGCATTCTGAAGTGCATAGGTCATGCTAAGCGGAGGCCTATTTGACTTTGATTGTGTTAATCAGGGTCAGTATTAGGAAGATGTTTCCTAATGTACATAATATCTTCTCCCAATAAATTGACCTCAGATCTATTGTGAGTTTGTCTTGCTTTAATGGGATTGTTTAAATCCCAAAGAAGCCTGTTGTTACATGCAAGTTTGCCTAGTTAACTGTATAGACCCTGCTAGAATTATATGAATGGATGTGTCTATTGATTTCCTGTAGGGATGTTAGCAGGCTTTCAAAGACCCTGTTTGTGTTTCAATCAATATTTAGAGGTCCTTCTATTTGTGCCTTGGTACTCCAAGATATTTCACAAGGTCTGTCACGTTTCAAATGAGTGATTTTAGTTGAATTTCATTATCTGTGTTCATTGTGGCAATGAAGATGGCATATCAGTATTTTAACCTCATTAATGATGTACAGTATTGTATTGTGCCACAAAAGAGGAAAACAACAATTACTTTTCAGGATACAGAAACAGGGAGGGCACAGTTTCCCAGGTCTGGGTGGGTGTGACTTCCATTTTGATTTTGACAAGCAAAAAAAGTATTTTTTCATTTTGCATGTTTATGTTATGCATGATCCATAATTATGTCAACTATCTATTTATAGGGTCAATTTTAGACCACGCGCTCCTAATGTAAAGGAGGGGGAGCAACTAGGTTTTCGCGATAATAGGGGGAGTGTGCCGGCTGCGCCCCCACTAGTCCGCCCCTGGTTTTGAAGTAATATTATTATTTTACTTTAAAATGTTATCAAACATTAATACCGTACAGTTCTCACGCAGCTGACTACGCGGGTACGATCGATTCCTTATCCATAACCTAATAACCATTAGGATAATGAATATTTTAAATCAAATGCAAATAAAAATGGACTAGTGATGCATTATGGGGATTTACAAATCGATCTGTGAGCGCTTGTTAAAATTTATAACCAAAAATTAGAAAATGATTGACATAAAGTTATGCACCAAAGAGACATTATGTTTAAATTTGAATACAATGAGTGATGATATTTTAGAATATTTGATGGTAGTTTAAGGTGTTTATACATTATAAATCTATTTTAAATATAAAACTATTGGAAAACAAAAGTAAAAAGGCTAATTGTGGTTTGAATAATTAGGCATGATTCTGATTATGATACTGGTGTTACTTTCTGTTCATTCCTAATTTGAATATCTCTGCGGTAATTTATTTTAACTTTGTTACCATATCAGATTTCAGGCATGTAAAATACAAAGCGCCTTGCAAATTATGTCATTTCATTAAGATATTGACCGTTACATCAACAAAACACCAGGGTCATTTATTTACGGCCACTAATTCCACTCTACTTGCTTCAATCATGGAGCTAAAAAAAAAAGGTGCTTCAATATGTCGTCATACTCGCGTACATTTAGATAATTGACTGGCGCTAAAATTGCTCT
Source organism: Nesometra sesokonis (assembly GCA_025631205.1). NCBI lineage: Eukaryota > Metazoa > Echinodermata > Crinoidea > Comatulida > Antedonidae > Nesometra > Nesometra sesokonis. Next base: position 4,978 of record JAOTQE010036318.1, read on the forward strand.
ATTCATCCGAAACTAAGGATGGAGTAAAAAACGGATATCTACTTAACGGCAAACTGATCAATCAACACTGTGTGGTTGACCCTTGTAAACAATGGGATGTGGACAATATTCAGCCCTTTGATTTAACTGGGTAGCAGTGGGGATGTTATCGTTTCTTTTAACAGCCATCCATCATAATTTCCACCTATTTAAAGAGCCACTCAACTCAATTACATGTCATTGTTAGGGATTATGGGAAGGTTTCACAGTTAGTTGATTAGTTTTTATTTTCCTTTCGACAGATTTATCTTAAGCAATGAAAAAGATGGCAGATGTAGTGGTCAGTTATGAATGATTACTGTATGACCAATGGAAAGTAGATAGTTGACTTGAAAAGATTTGATTTACAAATATTAGTATACAGGTGGTTAAGGGTGTCATCTATCATAATTTGCATGTATCGCTTGAAATTCAAAAAGAATAACAAGTTACAATGTATAATTTGCAATTCTTAATAAGTTCGGTTCATAGTTTTTATGATTGAAAATGGGAGTTTGCCAGGGAAGTGTAGATGTGCCAACAGATACGTTAATTGTGAATTAACAATAAAGTGTTAAAATAGCTGACTATAGTCAATATATTTATCAGATTAGATAGTACTTTCTTTTATCCTCATTTTAAAGGAAATAACATGTTTTTTTTACTAAATGCAGCATGCAGCAATAAATTACAATGGTATAATAATTGCAATAATTAATAATAATAATAACATAATTTGCCATTGTTGCTAACAAAGTCGAAGACTCCCTCTAAATACAATCCATCAGAATTCTGGTCCTACCAGTTGTCATCATTTGGACAGATATTTCTTTTACTATATTACTAAATTGAAATAATTGTATTCTTGTTTTATTAAGAGCATTATGTTGCTCAAGAAGGCAGTTAATGTAAAGCATAAGGCAAGAAACACCTTCAATTCAAATTATCTTGAGCATTGAGTATCAGATGCAGAGCCAGGAGATTAACAAAAAGCACTGCGTCAATATTAATGACCAGCTATGGCAAACATGAGTAGAACAATACGGTATACCATTCAATATAAAGTGCTGCTACCATGCTTTCATTATGTGCATAGCTAAAGTGAGTTTATCATTTTGAAACCAGGTACGTTGCTATCATCAGCTATGCGTGTACACTTACAAGGATTTAACGAGATATGCGTGCAATTACCTACTTTAAATATACTACCATCTCGCTATCTACATCAAATTGCGTCATCAAGTTTTATCATTAATCAGCGTTCTTGATCTGAAATGTTCCTTTTACTTCAAAATTAATATTATAACTGTTTTCACTCTTTTTAGTTAGAAAACCTTTTACAATATTAAAATTATTGATTTCACACATAATGCAATGAATTTAAAGACATGTGTTTTAGGAGCTGTAGTATTAAGAAAAGTGTCTGGTTTTCTAGTAAATGTCTTCATTTATCATCAAAGACAACAAATTGAATTGCTAGCATTAAAAACTAAACCAATGATGCCATGTACTATTTATAAATCTGATTCACCATGTACAGAAAACTGAAAAACAAATTAAAATATTGAAACAGCGTTCATCTAAGTTTGTTGGCGAGATAATTAAGATTATACTAGAAGAGAAAAAAAAAACTAGAACTTGTAGGTTTCAAGTGGTAATGAACAATTCAAGCGTGGGTTGTAAGGTCCTAGACAGAGGCGTCACCAGCACCCCCTGGTGACGCCCCTGCTAGACCTGATAAATTCACTCTCCAAAAGACTACACTTCAAAATGTCTCAGTGTCATCAACATCAAAGTAACAACGCACAGGCAAAGATTGAATAACAACTTGGTTGGCCATGGTAAAATTACTTTCGTATACTACAGTTGTAGTTGAACAAGAGTATGGGACTACGTGTTGTAGTTGTAATGAACCAAACACATATCGCGAGTTCAAGCATGGTATAGTACAGTAGTAAGAATATGTTCAGATTCACCGTTTAAGCAGAGCATAGCGTAAGCAAGACGTAAGCCAATCTACGGTAAATTTTCATTGGTCAATGCGTCACACAAGGTCAAAATTATTCAAGTGTATGAGGCATAGTTCCATTATCAAAATGCTAATCTGGGCCTTGTAGGAAGCAGAAGTTATGTTTCGGATTAGTGACTTACAGTAATCGCCGTTTAGTTCAGACAAGTAATACAGATGTACATTATGCTCTAAAATACCTCCCTGCTCTAAGCATCGCTCAGAAACATAACATGTAGACTACATAGAATATGTGAGCTAACACTATATTGGAAGAATTTAATCACAATATATTTGTCCTGTTTTTGAAAATCTTGCCTTAAAATTCATTTTAAGTTTATACACCTGCACATTTTTTACACTGCATTTTATCTGATCGTAATTTTCATATCTTTAGCCCGGAGCCCGGTTGATGTTGGTGGGGGGCATAAATACTAAATATAGCATTGGTTTATGGAGCCAGTATTTAATACTCTAGTGACAATGGTCATTGTAACAAGACTACAATAGAATGCGTCGTGATAATGCCTGGGTATATTGGATGTCATGCTCATAAAGGGTGATATTACTACAGGCTAGATGGATGACACTATGAGCTGGTTGGGTACATGATTGTCTTCTAACTGTTTGTGTTGCCACCCATTGTCATTTGTTTTCATAGTTAGAGAATCCCTTCCATCAAGGTACCTGTAGATATATAGATCAGTTTGCCTAAGATTTTAGTAAGTCTATAGATTAATCCTATTCCCATTCATAGTAATAATAGTGAAAATTTATGTCGTAATAATGGTGTCAACATACTAGTATTTAATCGAACTGAAGATGCCAATGGTGTTGTCTGTTTTATTGTATACCTGCCAACTCTCACGCATTATGCGTGAGTCTCACGCATTGGAGCCAAAATCCAACATCACCCAAATTTTGTTCAGTTCCCTGATAAATGGTAATACAAGAAGCTGCATTTATATATGAAGATTTTGATGTCCAACCCTGAGAAAAATGGATGTCATTATTGCCAAAAGACAGTAAACTCTCTCTTATCATTGTAAAACCATTGACAGACATTTGAAAGACATACAATGCCATACTACAGCCATCTAGTTCCAATCTTGTAGACTTTAGTTTGGTTAGAAATAAATTGCAATTATTAACAAGACAATCAATTTAAATAGCAACCCTCACCAATGTTGTATTTTAAATCAATACTACAGTATTATAAATAAATTAAACAATTGCAAATTAATTTTCAATTTAGAAATGGACCAAAATCACACAAGGTTCTGATGTTTGATAACTTTAGAATTTACAAATGGATTCATCATAGGTTCTAATGTTTGATAATAACTTTGGTTATAAAGAATCTAGCTGGTAATCTGAATCAGCACAAAACCTATAAATTTCCCCAATATATTTTGAAATTCAGGTAGGCAGAATACAGACATACAGAGAGGGCTCACGACAAACCTCTTCCTGCAGGATGAGGATAAAGAGTTAAGTATAGAAACCGTCCACTGTAAGGTAGTTTTGAAAAGCATTGCAATATCTCATTTAGATTCCCATAGATAAATTTGATTTGATTTATATATTGAGGCATATCGGCCAAGAATTGCCAAAAGCGAGCGAATCACACGCAAACATGTAAATCGTTAGCAACATCAGTTTCTTTTATCACAACACAATGAAAATATACTGTCACATTTTATCAGAAAACTGTTGATAAGGCCAAGTCAAAATAAATAGTTGTTTATCGTCCCCTCCCTACATACAATCATCCTGACATAATATTTTTCCTGTTTTTTTTAATGTTCATAAAAACTGTTTCTAATGTATAATTAGTTTCTAAATAAGTAATTTATCCCCTACTGTACCTATAGTGCAGCATCTTTTAAGGATTTCATGTTTAGAATTTTTTGAATTGCGACTGTCAAGTCAACTCCATTGTAGGTCTTGGGACTATTATGTAAATATCTCTCACTGATCAACAATTTTTCTTTATCTAGTCTGAATACTGTACTGTAAAATAAAAAGCTGTTTTAGCTTGTCGATGCTAGGATGCTTACCGTATTGCTTCATGTTTGCAATTTGATTTAAGTATATTATAAATATTTTTACTTTCCATTGAAATCTTCTACCAGTCTTTGTCATAGTGGTTTGTCAGTTACTACTGTTTGACCTTCTGTCCATTTCCAGTGCTGAATTATATACCTGCCAACTTTTTTTGGCCCAGTGCGTGAGACAAACCCCGCCCTCCAGTGCTGGGGCACATTCTCTCCCATTTCGGTCTGACAAAAAAAAAATCATCTGACCGTTTCTTTGACGTTTCTGCCTATATTGTCAGTGTTTTGGAAACCGTTTTTCATGGTTTTTTACACTATGTTGTTTTATGCGTGGGAAAAACTAATGAAATAGCTGTTTTGAGGATTCAGCTAATGCGTGAGAAAACATTATTTATGCGTGAGACGTCCAAAATAGGCTCCAATACGTGAGACTCACGCATAATGCGTGAGAGTTGGCAGGTATAGAATTACCTCAATTGCACCTTGCCATCTGAATTCAGATTACAACTTAATTGTGCTTTCCCAGTCTGAATTTGGATTACAATATGGTCAAGATGTTAGTTTTTGAAAAATGTTCATTATTTTTTGGTCAACTCATCCATTTTGTTTTTTTTTTCCATGCATACACATTTTATTTCCAATAATTCTCTAACAAATAGTAAAATTTTTTGAAAATATCCTAACCATATGTTGGCAAACAGAATACTTTTGTTTCATTCTTCTAATATTGTTGAAATTTTGTTAATGGCATCACTAGATAATCATCAGCAGAAGGGAATCCATCTAAAAGCCTTTGTGCTTAATGCAGTATCTTCACAAGACAATTCTCAGTGCCTGGATTTGCGCATTTAATCATACAATGTTGTGATTTTCTAGAATTCTGTGCAAATAACATTAAATCAAAGCTTTTCTTTTTAACTATAGCGTGAATCATTTCTTGAAGGCACTATCAATTTTGTAATTGTTTGTGTAGGGTTTTTTTTCTCTAAATTAATGTTAATGTTAATGTTGTCATATTTATATAGCGCTTAAACAATCGTCGATTGTCTCAAAGCGCTTAAAAGTAG
>JAOTQE010036329.1:5000-10127 GCA_025631205.1 Nesometra sesokonis
TAGAGGGGATGTACGAGTTGGTGGGTAGGATTGGCATGGTTCGAGTTGCCCTGTATCCGTTTCAGGAAGGGTTAGTGGGCCTAAGTAACATGCTCGAGTTATGGGCTGTGACTACTCCAGTAAATTTTAGGCAAAGATGCTGGGAATAGTACTAGTTACGTAGGCTTAATACGGGGGTGTGGAAAAGCTCACACTAAGATTTGTTTTTGACAGGCAAAAAAAAAACCACTTGCGCGATTATTCCCTGCTCTGCCTCCTGTAGGCGCAGTGGCTGCTCCAGGAATTTCCCGACAGCAGGGCAATGCCCCAGATGGGGGGCACGGGTCCCCCGACGAGTTGGGCAAGTTTCATTTTGAGGTAGGCGTGTCCGCGATTTTCAGTCTCACGAGCAAAAAAAACCCGTTGTTTGCCGTGTTTTGCGTGCTTCTTTAGCCCGTTTTGGTTTTTGGGGCTTCGTCTGTCACTTGACATTACCCTACAAAGCCCCCGACGAAGCCTTAATTTTCTCTTCGACGGGGGGGGGGGGGGGGGGAGGAGAAGATCACCCGACGGGGGAAGCCCCCTAACTCCGTAGCGCCGCCACTGTGTAGGCGGTCTCTTTTAATCACATTACATTTATATTTACTAGTTTATTGTTATTGCAACCACAAAATAAATATATTTAGGTCAAACTTTATGGTGGGGGAGTTAACCATGTTTAAAAACGACTTCCCCCATTAAATCCACTACTGACATGTCACCATCGTCTTGACTTGATCTTTTATAGGGCTATAACGGGTAACGTTGCAATTTTAGAGGTAAATAGTTTTAAAATACCTTAAATTTCTAGTTCCATAATAAATATTGCGTATAATTTATCTATTTCTTGTATTTAGTTATTTTCAAAATCTGTTTTTATTTTCTAATGATAATACCTTGTTAGTGGCTTTTTAAGTAAGATAAGTAATGGGCGATTTATTTTCGTTGTGATTACCACGTGTTGGGGGTCGTTTTATCGTAGTGGAACCATGTGTAAGAATTTCGATTTACAGGACGTCATGAGACGTCCAAAATAGGTCCCAAGCGCGAGACTCGCGCATTATGCGAGAGTTAGCATGAACATTTTCCCAGCGATAGCGCTTGGATGGGAATTGTTGATGAATATTAAGTCAGTTCTTTACTATATGATTAATTTTTGTAAAGGATAAAGGGGGGTGGGGTGCTTTCAAATTATAAAGGTGATTATTTATACTAAACGCTTAAGAACATTTTCACAGCAGTGGTGCTGCTGGGTTTTTTTTATAGGAAGGCGCTTATTAAATCGGATACTTTATTCACACGTGTGTAGAGGTCTATGGCATTTAAAAACCATTCTAAGTGTTTTAGAGATTGGCACTAAAAATTAAAAACAAAATATATGTCTTGAAAGAAACTTGCCTAATTTTGAAGAACTAGGCTCTAAACTCATTTTTTTTTTATTCTTCACTCCTAATTTTACAACAATGCTAAAGATTGGCAGCATATAAATGTTGATATTATTTCTGTATTAAAAAGCTATTAAGCAATTTCTATTCTCAAGTTCTTAACTTTATGTCATGTTACTTTGCAATACGAAGTGCTATGTTTTGTTTCCGTTTGTTCCACTGGAATAATATTATTTGTAACTTTTGGCGTTCCATATGAAATATTTGTAGGTGGCGCTATTTAGCAGTAATCGAAAAGATGAGGAACGTTCTGTCCATGCTCATGCTCGGTGTCGGGGTTGGGTGAGTCCACCGTGAATGAGTCATGCTAAGCTAGTCGTCGTTTGAGCTCAAGCCTAGCCTAGCTTATCATATTTTCAAGAAAAAATACAAGTTATCAGATTGCACGATATTAACTTTCAGTGTAAATTTCTAAATAATTACCGTGCAATCTCGGTAGGTAAGTTAAACAATTGTCGTTTCTAAAATAAAGCGTTCAATTCCTTCCTTGTTCTTTTGAAAAGATGGTCATAAAATAGTTGATGACAATGATGAGGCATTGTATGTTGTGTTCATTCGATGTTTTTGTTTGTTCCCACTGCCAAACCCTATTCGCGGTCTGTCAGGCTTGTCTACTCGAGAATGCTCACATGGCCTAGGTAGGGCTAGACTAGTAAGGTTCAAGTATTATATTTGAAAGGTCGACACTCAAGGTTTCAAAATGTAAATCGTAGGCCTGTAGCAAGCTTGGCCGACGTAGGCCTAGGCTAGGCCGTATATAGAGGCCTAGGAAATTCATATGACAGGCCTAGCCTAGGCCTAGGCATGGAGAAAATGGAGCTAAAAATACAAAAGGCCTAGCCTAGTTAAGCCTAGGCCTTTGTATTTTTAGCTCTGGCTAGAGGAGCTCAAACCCCTACAAGTACCTTTGTTTTTGTTTTGTTTTAAAACATTTTTTTGTGAAGGCCTAACCTACGAAGCCCCCTACTACTAGGCCTAGTCGTCATGAAGAACAATTGCAAAACCTGCAAACGCAACCGATTTTATCGGTGTCACCCAAAATTCACTTCAGGTTAATCTCCAGTTCTCTCGATTGAATGCAATTTTCACTTGTGCAATTTTCACATTTTTCCTAATTTCACATTCCTGCTAGTTACCATCATTTTCTATAAAATTTGATAGATTAGGCCCCATAAAAAATAATTATTAGTTTATCACCCTACCAAAGAATAAAAACTGATGAGGCTGGGAGATTTTTTTTTTTTTTTAACCAACCATCTAATGTTGTAGTGATCTCACTTTGGGGTACTAGATTGTTCATCTTTATTTTAGACTCGCGCAAATACGACGCAGATACCAGCACACCAGCCTGCAGCAAATATGGATCATTGTAGGCCTAATTCTTGTCTGCATCGTTGTGAGCTTGAGAATTGTTCATATTTCTTTAAAAAATCTAAGGCATTTCAAGTTTAAAACCAATCGTTTGAATAATAAAATGAGTAAGTAAAATAAAACAAAATCTGGATTTCCCCAAAAGTGATGCGCGCAGGATTGAAAACTAATAATATTTTTATGGGGCCTTATTATTTAATGCATTTCTCTGCTTGTTCGCATTGCGATCGTGACGTAGAAATTCCGGTGCGAATAAAGTTCATTTCATCAGCTTAGTTAAATCTGAAAATCTCAAGATTTTTTTTTTTAAATCACCAGATTTTTTAAGGTAAAAAATCTCCAGATTTTGATGACTCGGAGGTGCCAGGTCTGCAATTGAATCCGTGCATACATTTCATTGAAGGCCAACTAAAAAAAAAGCGGTAGCTATACTTATTAAGCGTGAACTCATGAATAAATTTAAGAGGAGGAAGGACGGTTTTTATTTTTTAATTATTTCAGTATATTTTTATATGGCCATCACCATAGATTTGTATCATCTTTAACCATTGGATCAATGACATGCTTGTTTAAGTACTTGCAATTTATAAAAACATTACAGTAGTTTAACTAATAATTTGTCATCAATATGCTACAGTACTTATAGGTTCTACACATTAATTTTTACATAAAAAGAGAAACATGTTTTTTTTTTTGGCTATACTGTAGGTCCCAGAGAAACTTTCTAAAAACAACATTTCAATATAATATTTGACAATAAAAAACACAATTTTGTTGTCAATTGTAAACTGATTATCAAACACAAGACAATAAAAACCACAATTTGTTATTGCCAACTTGTAAACTATGGAAATAGTTTCAGTTTAGTTGTTTAAACATGCTTTTAACAAGCCAGAGTATACATTCAGGATTCGTGGAAATTGTTTCATTTCATTTGTTACTGTACCTGTTGTATGATGCATACAACCATATTAAGGAAATTTGATGGTAAAGAAGTATCTGCCATAAGATTTCATGGTTTGAATTATAAAAGTAAAGAATTTGGGTTATAAATTTCAAATATGTCCATCTTTTATGTCAGCCAAAACACTATAGAAGGCTTTTCATGCATTCACAGTTTCTGGGAAAACTTTCAAAAAATACAAATCATTGTTTTTTTTTAATAAAGTGTAGACAACCAACCACACACTAGATGGTTACCTTTAAAAGTGCACATTTGGTCCTGATAAGTAGGACATTTTTTTTTCTGATTTTGAAGAGCACCATGTAAACCAAAAACCTGGCAACAGAGGTCATTTTGTGTATCCTCATGTAGAGTATTACCCAGTATAAGAGCCCCTGAGACAAAAGTAGCCTTGGGGGTAGTCATTTTCTGAGGCCCTGAGGCCAATTGAGAATGCAACAGGGGAAATATCCTTGGTTACAGTAGGAATTCGGGCCATCAGGCTTAGTAGAGTCCAATGTAATTGTAATGCCCACTTTTTATTGACCCAAACAATCCTACTGTATGTTTCTAATATCACCCTCTTGTGCATCAAATGTAGTTTTTATGTTTTGTTCATAATTTCACAATACTTGTCTTATAGTTAGATTTAATAATAGTTTTCTATGCTCACGCTAGGGTCTATTTATCATAGCCAAAATGGCTAAAGATTGCCAATTTTCTTAGCCAAATTATGAATTTATTAGCCAAATTTTTAAAAACTGATAAACATGCATACAAAATATACAGTTTTTCGGGGATTTTTATTCAGTCAATTTGGCGAAGGAAGTCATTTTTATTTTAGCCAAATGAGAATTCTAGTAGCCATTGGCGACTGGTTAGAGTGAGCATAGGTTTTTATAAAGAAGCCTAGCGTTTGGTGATAGAGCATGGGCAGATCCAGCCGAGCTAGAAAGAGGGTGCCTGATGCTAAATTGGACAAGTGCAAGTATGAGGTTTCAGCAGGAAGATGAAAACAAGCGTGGGTCCAGGGTCCGCCTAGGCCCGGTAAATTTTTCTCTGCAAATGCTCTCTGGTGCACTTTTAGCGGCTCAAAATTGTGAAAAAAAAAATTTTTTTTGCTTTCAAAAAGGAGGGGCCCTGGTCAGGTGGTCCCCCCAGCATCCACGCCTGTAGAGTAAGTTGCTTTGCTGATTTTAGCATATCTATGACCTAGCATTATACAATTAACTCTCCAAATACCGGACACCCTTGGGCCGGCAATTATTTTCCGGTTTTCTGTAAAGTCCGGTTTTCTGAATTTAGAATTAAGATAATAGAATAGGAATAGGAAAAATTTGGGACTTTTAA
>JAOTQE010036340.1:0-21566 GCA_025631205.1 Nesometra sesokonis
ATATATATATCAGGCCAATGGCCAATACAGATCTACTTTCCAGTGCTATTAAAAAAAACAATTGTTTTGAGTATTTTCAGAATTGACAATTCTCTACCTTCCGGCATGTAGTTATATGTTGCGTCTAAATATAACAGTGCGCTTCCTGTTATAAGCTTCTGAAAATATCAAATTTGATAGCTCAAACCTGTGGGTAGTAGTTACGTGCACCATATTTAGGTGTTAATGTTCTTCTAGTAAACAAATCTGAAATTTCATATGAGACACAGTAAATGTTCATGACCAAATCAAATCATTCTTTCATCATATGGAAACGTTGTATCATGCTCTTCAAGGTCGCTTTAACCATTGGAGAAAATCGGAATTTTTGGGGAAAATTACCGTTTAAGTATTATATTTGTTTTTCATGTAATGGCCTGAACCTAAACGGATTAAGTTGCAAAAATTATTTTACCAATCTCTGAAGAATAATCGGAAAAATCCCTTACAGTTTTATCGGAAAACTTCGATTTGTAAAAGCTCCTCATGCCGATTTAGGTGTTGGCTGTTTTTAGCTCAATTAGCCTAATACTCCCTCACTCGTGAACTATTTCTTTGTTCGTGCTGGTCCAACGGATATAAAACTTGGTATGATGATTGCGTAGTTTTATTGGAAAATAGAAAATATAAAACATATCCAATCAAACAATCGATGTTATCGGCTATAGTGATGAACGACCAACGCATCAAAGTGATACGACATTGGTTGGCTGAGTTCGGATAGCAAATGATAAAAAAAACGTTTCCATGTAGGCCTACATAAAAGCCCACCGCCCCACCATCTCATTTGTAGACGTCTGAAAAACCTAGTTTACAACCAAATAAAAAATCAAGAATTCAAGATAACCGTTGCTTACATTTGTACAATTGTACTTTCTACATATAAAACAAAAAAACCCATTTGTTCTAATATCTAAGAACTAGTATGCAAAAAATGTCACATGTTATATTGTTTCCTCAACCCCAATAAATCCCCGCTAACCAAAGAGTCTATTAAAATAATGATCATGTTTCTTTCATCGACAAATAACCAAAACTCTTTAATGTAAAATTCCAAAATATGAATTAGAAAAGCGGATTCACTGCAAAACTGAAACAGATAAGTCAGAAATTACTAAAGCCTATTATTTTAACTTTTGAAATTTGAGGCCTAAGGCCTATTTTTTTTAAGTTAAATGACTCGCATTGCAGACTGAAAATTAAAAACGAGTTTTATCAAGCACCGAAGAAAACAATTACATAATGTTTTCTGTTTCGATTAAAATTGAAATTCAATGAGTTGTGTGAGTAAAATGAAATTAGAAGAGTTACTGTGTTAAGGTCATACATCGAACATCAGCGACAGGAAACGTAGTATGATATCTGAAAATGTATCGCCATTGTAGACAGGGTAATTTAAATAAAAAAAATAATTGAGGATTGTAAATTAAAAGCGTTAAAATTCAGACGATAGCTCCAAATGACATGATTTCTATGCATCCTGTTTGTAATGTTATCTTCACTTGTTATTTCCAGCTGAATTTAGAAAATTCCAGTCAACTTGATATGTTCGAGGTTAACTCCACCTGCTGCCTTGCACAATAATCCATGACGTCATCATCGTATGAATTTCTGACGTCACATCAGGCCATTGATTCAGCCATTGGCTGATGAAAGGCCGAGTGAATCAGCCAGTCATTCACCCACACAACGGCGTGCTTACAATCAACAAACCATGTACACACACTGTCATCGTTATTATTATCTCAAGTATCTGAAGCGGGCAGACTATTATAAACGTACGCAGACGATAGGAGTATATTCGTGTACGATTTACACAAACGTGTATTATTGCACAACAAACTAGTGGATTTATATAGATATTACTCCAACGACTTCCTAACGACTTTCTAATAATTTATCTGGGTGGATTGGATTTAAATTTATATACACAGGATAAAATATATTATTTTTATCTCAATGTAATTTTGTACATTTTCTTGGAAATAATTATTAAAAAAATAATTCTCAACAAGATGGAATTACCGAGTTTAGGAGAGCAAGTATTCATTGCGGATTATATACAGAAACGACGAATACGTGGTGTAAGTAGCCGAAATTGTTTGTTTACATTTTGTGCGTCAGGGTGAATGATACTCTTCTATTGCTTACAGGCTATTTGATTCTGATTGGTCTGCGCAGCACGTTGACGAATTAACGTGCTGTGACCAAGAGTTCGTTGTAACATGCTGGTTTGTTTTGATTTTATCGTTACAATAGCCATGCAATAACCAAATTATCCAACTGTTATGGATAATTATATTAATTACAACCATATCACAACACACTAATTACAAGAAATATTTCAGTATATGAAAATTATAAACCTATCTTCTGCAAATATTACCTATCAAAATTAAAATGTAAATGCACGTCTGCACTATTGGTATATTAAAGACCTAAATTCAGGTGAATAATAAATGTGTAGTTAAGATCGTTTTCTATTAAAAGCCAATCAGTATTTATTTTTTTTTTTGCAGACCAATGCGAGACATAAATAAAGATGAATAAAACACTTATCATCCTATACTGTAATGTAAATTTAAAATACAAATAGGTTGCTGATGATATGATACATCATAATCGTTAGTGACAGTATGAAGAGGCAAAAACCGTTACGCGTGCCTACAGAAATGTAACGAAGGAAAGTAAACACGCACGCGTGCGCGGGTTAACAAATAGGAGCCTCAATGTATTAGTTAACCACTGCACATGCGCGCTTTGCGTCTCTTTACACGCATTTCTGTGCGCGCTCTTAATGCGTATTTTCGTCGTGTCACCAACGACAGGCGATTTTATTAAAAATGATAGTAGTTCCAGGTGCCAATAAATTTCATAGGTATTTAAACGCTTACCTTCTAGGCTATAAAACGCCAAAAATTCTTTTTAGCCAACAATTGCTTTTTAATTGAATTAAAAATATTAGATTTTGAATTTACTATTGATCGCCTCCCTGGCTTTGTTATCAGCTACGTTTTTCTAGACACAGCACGGTCATAGAGTTAGTTGGCACGTTACATCATTGACAATAAAACTATTACAAAACAGATCACCAATTTGAACAGTCAATTCCTGCCAACTTTTCCTTAATTGAGAATAGACATTTTCAATTTCCTATATAAATTTAAACGCTTGTTTTGTTCAATCAATATTTAGTATTAAAAACTGTTATTATTGATGAGTAAATAGCTTAATCTAGAACATTCTTTGAAAGTTTTATCGAAAATATTACGTTTCACGATTTAATAGTTACTATAATTGTGCGTTCACGTGTCACGTGGTTTTAGACGCAGACTATTTTTATTTATTGTGGAAACGAATTTCGTTGAATCATCTTTTAAGTTGTAATGACTTGAAAAATATTGATCTTCTGTAGGGTTTTTTTTTAATTACTATGAGGTGTGAATAGCTAATTTAATCGTAGGATAATGGAGGCTACACCTCCATGGTAGACTAAGTACATGGTAGGACAGCCTAAATGACGTAGGCCTAGGCCCAATAATGTTCTATCAAAAATAAGGAGATCTGATTTCACTGGAAATGTTTATCTGGTTTGAAGATAGTGTAAGTTTCAACTTTTGCCAATCCAAGCAAATTAACTGAACTGACTGACAGCGAATTGCTTAAACAAAGACATTACTCTGAAGATGGCCACTATGGTGAAGATGACTGAAACTGTCACTCAGGTCAGTAAATGTGCTTGGTTTCTCAAAAGTTTAAATATGCTTACTTTTATTCGAGAATTGATGATGTCGTATAGATTAAGTTTATTGCTGAACTATGGTACGTTATTTAGATGTGATTAAAAGCCAGGTGCGTTCAAGAAAAAGTGTTTATACGGGATATTATTTAATCACAAAAATACAACTTGGGACAAAGAAAATGTGTTTCGATTGTGTTTAGATGTTTGGATTTACAAGGCTCATAAAAAATCGTAGGCCTATTACAAACATCAAACACACTTGACTTAATATGTTTAGTTGCTACTGTACATTTTGAGCATTTCAGTGATTTGGTTATAAAAATGTTTATTAAATGTAGCATTAGCTTTAAAGTTTAAGTAAGCATGCCTAGACCTAATTAAACTCTGAAAAAAATGCGTCTGAAGTCGAAACATTGACTATGTGGGCCAAACGCTTTACATTGTAAATGAACAACAGTACATTTACTTACTAACTTTTAAATATAGAAAGTATTTTCGGAAATTGTTTAGTTTATTTTTACTTTGATTTCTAACTCCAAGAAGCCCTTCTGCGAAAGAATAAAAACATTTTGCGCCCAATAAAAGATGGATGCAAAAACACAGTGTTGATGGATTTATTGAAATTGTGGAATATAGGCCTATTTAAGAAATTTAATAAAACACAATACGTAGAATAGGATATTTCGTAAAACAACATCATGATCCTTTTTGTGATGTTGTGACAAATGAATTGTCATTACTCGACGATTTCTTTGAATGACTTGTTAGACAACAATGAACCCCGGAAAAAGAATGGATTTTTAATAAAATCGAAAACCGGAAAAACCCCTAGTAATAAAATTCTATGAAATCTCCACAATGCATTACCATATATGTTGCATACAAACCTACCAAATACACAAAACACCAAAATAATTGAGAGCACACGCGTATGGATTACAAAAATGAGGGAGAGGATTTTAAGGGGATCAGACCGGCTTCGTCCCCCTTTCGGAAAGAAAAACATAGGCCTATCAATATTATTAACATTAAAACGGGATTCAGCAATCATAAGACAAGAATTGATCCAACACGCCCCTGGGGCCATTTCCGGACATCTAAAGATCCGAAAATATTCCGGGTGAGCATGCCTCTGGATCCCACAAAAACCTTGACTCTCTACCGGTCCTCCTTTTCCAAAAGTCATCCGCTCCTGAAGAACGAAAAAGCCAAAATAAGCGGTCGACACACTGGTTAATAATATCAGCATTACTAAGAAACTGCTTGGAAAATGTCAAAGCATAAGAACCTAAGAATATTAAACGTAATGGAAATAGACTGATAGACCGACCAATTGACCCAGTGAGATGACCGAAACACCTTGTTAAGAAACTGACTGAATTTCAAATTGGACTCCGATTAGGTACAACATGAAATTACGTAATGAGACAGGCCAACCAATTGATAGAGGTCTGCACTTGCAACGACACATCTAAAAACTGAAAGGTCTGAGTGATAGATAATACTGAAAAACTGCTAAATTTAAACCATGAAATAATGGCCTACATGGACCGACTGATAGAATTACCTGGATTGACTGACCATCCTATCAGTGGTATGACTTTACTGAGAAACTGTCTGTTAAACGCAATGGGAACTGACAAACCGACCGTAGGGGCGGATCCGGGATCCAGCGAAAGAGGGGGCGCCCTTTCCGAACCCGAGTGGGTGTGGTTTACAGTTGAAAAGCATAAAAAAGTATTGCCCATTTTTTTACCCCTTGCCCGTATGTTTGTCTATTGGGCGCAACTACGTTTTGGCGACGATGAGGGGGTGGGGCGGGTACGCTTCCCCTTAAATCTTCCCCTGGAATGCCAAAACTCGAAATTCTTGTCAAATTGAAAATAAAAAAAACAAATAAGCCTATCGTATAAACAGGTTTTCAGTGGCATTGCTGCGAGGCACAACTGTTATGTGCGCGTACAGAAAGGCGCGTAAAAATACGCAAAGCGTCAGCGTTTTTGTACCCAAGAATAAAGTTTAGTGTTACTGATGGATTTCAGAAATATATGACAATGTATTTACTTTTTAATTTCACTGTGGAAGTGGCAAAAACCAACGCTCATTTTTACTTTTTGATTCACAATTAATTAATAATTAATCTTAATTATCTTTGGCTCAATTTAATATTAAGTATTAATTCAATTACCACTAAAAGACCTAATTGAAAAAGCAATTGCACAGATTACAAACCGAAATAAACCATTATTCTTTAATCATAACAAATATCATGTACCGAGAAAATGAGGCATAGGCCACGCTGCCTGTCTGTATGTCCAAATAGTTTGGGCTTCTAGAATCTAAGTCTGCTTCTTTTATCGTTAATCATATTGTAACGTTGAAAATAAAATGGTTTTAATTGCTTTATATTAAAGAATACTTTATTTACAATAAAAATAATAAAGCCTGGTATTGCGAACCTCTCACTAACACAGTAATTTATTTCTAAACGTTACTTAACCTTGACAGTGGGAACTCAAATATTAAGTTCCAAATTACATTAATTGGACAGCAAATTATATCCAAGAGTATTAATCCAACTTCCTGCATTTTGTTAGCTGGTCGTCTGTTTATTATTGTACGCACCACCAGGTCACGTAAAGTTGCCTGATTCCCTACAAACAGGGTCATGGCCTCTGACCCGGATGCTTCTGTTTCCCGGGGGTGATCTTGGATGATGGGATTATACAGTTCAACACCCATTAAATGCGTTCGATTATGATACTACCAGTGCGTGAATGCCACTGAGCCATGTATGGAACGTCTTTCTGTCATAAATTTGTTACGTTTGATGATAAAAAAGGTGAATCGATGATAAAATATAGTCGTTCGATGAAAACAGCAAATCGTCAATGACGAGAAAGTGCAGTGGCGTATTTCAAGTGCCTAGGGTGCTAAAGCATCACCCTCCCCAGATTTCATAGGTAGAAAATAATACAATTACTAATATTAGTTGCCTGAGCACCACTTTAATAGGAAATTAGAACTAACCCCTTCCCTTCCCAAGCAAAATGACTACAGTTAAACCTCCTTGTGCGGACACCTCCCGTAAGCGGACGTGGACACTCTTTGTTTTAAAATTCAGGTTTTTTGTATTTTAATTTACTTCCCATAAGCGGACATCCCGCAAAATTGAGTGGTTTTTCTGTACAATGAATACAAATTTCTGTACAAAATCGTACTTATTCTGTAATGGCTGAGAATCATATTACTGAACTAATCTTAAAAATGGTAAACACATTTTAATAAAATATACAATGTGGTGTCTAGACATTTGAGAGGCCATTTGTGTTGGAAAGACCGTGAAATGTGAGACGAATGGGCGTATAGATAAATTTTAAACTTTGGCTCTCTATCGGCCGAAATTCTCGTAAGCGGACACCTCCCGTAAGCGGCCACTTTTCCAGGACCCGAGGGTGTCCGCTGACGGGAGGTTCAACTGTATAAAGTTAATTTGTATGAGCATAACATTAGTTATAATGGGTTGAACACACACTTTTACTAATTCGTGGATACACCCCTTAAGTAAACCCTTGTAATAAAAGTGAAACGTTGATTTAAAAAAATAAACCAATTGACAATTTACAATTTATTTACAATCTATAATAATCTCATATTTAATCATCAAATTGTTTTAACGGCATTCCATAGATATTGTAACGATAGCATGTGTCATCTTTTTTTTATTTTAATCGTTTAACGCGTTTAATCTCGTTTGAAATATTGTTCGACCTTGGTGACGGAAATAAAATAAATGCGTAGTGTGTGATACATCAATGCAGACGATAAATCGTAATAAACAGCATATGGATTTGATCTTCAGCAATAAGCTTCAACCCTAAACAAGATAAATTTAATGTTAATTATTTTAATATAGATAAGACAAATACATAATAGACTGCCTGAGAAATCACATGGAATACATTAATATTAATAATAATTTATTGTAGGTCTAGGTATAACTAACAATGTGAAACTACTTTTTACCGTACAATTTCGCATCCATGAAAAATCGCATATCTAAAACACAAAACAAACTCGCTCCCCTGTTGTAACCAGATTGGTTTACCTCTTTTTACATCAAAGTCTGCGCCACCAACGAAACACTTAAAACTATTTGGAACCCCAGTAGCGCTGTTTGGTTTTAAATAAGCTTCTGCTGCGTTTCGAATCGAATACAGTACATCTCTAACCATGTAAAATCGTTATGAAACGACTGCTCTGCCTTCAGTTCACAATTGCTAAAATGATGATAATTGGAAAGAAATGAATGACGATTTGTATGTACTGATTGACAATTGGTAACTGAATTGGTAATGGTGATTGGTACCGTAAGTACCGAATGGTTATCGTGAAGTTAAGGCAGATGAGGCGTTCCATAATAGCATGCATTAAGAATGATACAGTAGTATAAGTGGATCAATAGTGATTGACCTTTACCATTTTGTGTTTATCGATCAATGTATTGTATGACTTTACTTCACGACCCATTAATACGCATTGTCTAATTTTTATCTACCATTGTTTCTTTTACAGAGAAAAATTGAATATTTGGTGAAATGGAAAGGATGTTCGATAAAGTAAGTTGTCTTCAATATGTGATGTGTTATTAAAATGATCATTTATTAATATTTGTGTATAATATTTGGTTTGTTTAATTAAGTATGATTACAGTGTATTTAATTAAACTAATCATCGTTTATCATCTTCGTTATAAAAATCGTAATCGACGTTGTCGTCATCATCGTCTGTAATTATCGTAGTGATCCATACAGGGGCGGATTTAGAGGTATGTATTCGCCCCCTAAAATCAGCACAGGGAAGTTCCCCCCTCTTTATATTACGTGCGACCCCATAATAAAGGACAACAAACACGCAAAACAGGGAAATAACCTATTTTTTCTTGTCCAACTGAAAATGAGAAAAACGACCACCTCGATCAAAAACAATGCGCCCCACAATGTGCCCTCGTTAGTTCTAGGCCCATTCCTTGATAAAGCCTAAACAAATCTTCGTTTCTCAAGCCCACGATTTTGTTGAAAATTTGGATAAGTCGGTCGGGAAATAATTTTTATTTTTAATACCGGCACCTCTTACCATACTGTGTACAATAGTGTAACATTTTTTTAATTTCCTATAATTTAATTTTGTGTTCAATTGAACTATTCCATAGAATATTCTATGGATTTCCAAAAAAATTCTGGATTATTTTATGTAGCCTCTTTACTGCGTTTCATACAATTGATTCACAAGAATAATCCGGTCCACAAAATTAATTGTTCGACATAAACCTGACATCGATGGCGCTCTTCACATGTTTTTTTTTTTTAACTGTAAGAAAAGTTAATTAGAGACTTAAAGTTGTAACAATTCCATTACAAATGTTTCTTTACTACCTTCTATAATATTAGTTGGAATATCCAGGCTAGCGATTAAAGATTACAAGCCTAAGTTGTATATCGTATGCATGTAATTACAGAGACTATCGATTGGCAAAAGTCCAAAACATGTATTATTGATACGTGAGCAGTCTTTTAATTTTTCTGATTATATTCAGCAGTCGAATGGCCTTGGTTCATAAAGTATAAGATTGTTTAAAAAATAATACCTCGATTTTAATAAGGAACATACGATAATGTTGACATTTAACATAAGGAATAAAAATCGGTACGAATTCTTCTTTTCGATATGATGAAGTATCATGTTAAAAAGTAGCCAAACCACACCGTTGGGGCGCCTATTCAGAGACACTTCTTACTAAATATTTTTTTGGTGGGGTTTCCGATGTTTGTTTTTTATCTCAAGATGAAATGACAAAATAAACAAATAGGGATATAGGCTAACCCCTAATCATGGGACATCAATTAAGAATATATACCGTAGTTAGTTTTCTTAATATAGGACTCTGTAATATTCATTAAAAATATGCTGTTAATGAACATGGTACAAGTAGAGATTATATTAAAATTAATTTGATATGATTTTCTACAAAAAAACGTCCCAATTAATTTTTCATTTTGATGACGTCACCATATTACAAATGTGGATTTATGGCTGAAGGTGAATATCGTGCTTATCCAAATTTCAAATGCTTCAGAATGTTATAAAATATTGTAGGGTAAAGTTGGTCTATTGGTTATTTAGCTAATGAAGCACTTGTCTCTGTCACTTTTCCTTATTTTGATTACACCAAAACATTTTCGCGTAATCATGTGGATCAGCTAACTCGTCAGAATGACGAGTTCATATTTAGTTATGATTTTTA
This sequence comes from Nesometra sesokonis, assembly GCA_025631205.1. NCBI lineage: Eukaryota > Metazoa > Echinodermata > Crinoidea > Comatulida > Antedonidae > Nesometra > Nesometra sesokonis. Next base: position 10,086 of record JAOTQE010036340.1, read on the forward strand.
ATTGCAAAAATGCACAAGTAAGTAAATTGTAAAATGGTGGTTTTGCAATATTACGAAATACGATACGGTAAACGGATAGGCCTACGTAATGAATCCCTATAACGTTTGAGACAACTATCAACTATTTGTAAGAAGGAAAGTTTATGTATTTATCAGCTTACACAAACAAAGATGTGACTATCCATTTCCGTTCTCATATTTCGTTAAGTTGCGAAAACTCTCTACTACAAAGCATTAATTTCTTTCTATTTCCTTAATAGTATGCCTAGACCTAATTACACTTAGTTCGATAACCTCGATTCAGGTTACATATTAATTTTTATTATATGCAATGAAATAACACGCACTTGTATGGATATAAATGTGGATATAAATCCATTGGCGCCATGATATTATGTAAACTGGTATGCGTGATAATTGAGGCCAAGAGAAGACTCGAAAAGACAACTAACAAAAACAACTTATTCAGAAAACAAAACGTAAATTCAGAGTAAAGGACTAGTTAAATGATTTCATTGTTAAAAATAATTAAACTAATTGCGAGCTTGTCGATGGCGAGGTTGTCAGTTTTTCGGTAAAAAAGTTTTCAAAATGCCATAATTGCAATTGTTGTCGTTTGCTTACATGTGGCGTCTGCAGTGAACCGTGTTTGATATTTTGAATTTTTTGATATAGACGGTAGTGTCAAAATGAGGAAACCGTTCTTTGCTTTGAACATAAGTTAATTTCTGGCCCCAATGGCCGCCCGTAGGCTCCAGTCTTGGGGAAAATATTCATAATAGGCCTACTTGAATTTTCGTGAAATGTCAGGTTCTTGGAATTACACTATAGGCCTTATCGGTATAGCAACAATTAATTCTAAAGTTTCAGGGATTATATTCATATTTCTTAGGCCTTCATCAGTGGCAACACAGAGCGGCACAAACTGTTTTATGTGCATGTGCAATGATTAACGAATAGGAGGGTCCATAGTTTGTACGCGCGCCTTTCTGTACGCGCGCTTAAAAGTTTGGTGCCATTTGACTGACGAGTTAATGGCAACAACGTTTAGTAAATCTATTGATGACTCTGTAAGAAAAGTACGTTCAGACAATTACCCAAGACGTTGCCCTGCTTAATTAAAAAATATTCAAGAGGCTGACACTCTTTGATTTTAATTCGTCAGAATAAATAAAGTAAGTGTCAAGACAATTTCATGATTAATTTTGACGTTATTTTTGCCTTTTTTACGGTAGGCCGTCGACAATGATGAAATCATTGCTACTATGTTTATTTTTATTTAACTCCATAACACCTATAATAAAATCACAATAAACAGTATGAAATGTCATTATTATATAATTTAACTATATTTGACAAACAATTATGTATTCATTAACGATAGGTCAAGTCCTTCAAATTAAGGTTTTAGAAAATATTGTTTCTTTTGTTAAATGTTTAGCTTTAAGTTCCTATTGCTGCAGATACTCTCAAGCAAAAGTTTGACGTTTTATCATTATATAATTTATGACAAAGAGTATAGGCCAAACTAAGCACCATCCATTAAACTACCTCACATGACTTCAATAAAGAAACGATATAATTTTACATTATTATCCTAATAATTAACTCATTAAAAAGGAATTTTATCGATAATACCCGCATATCACACAAATGAAAAAAAAATATTTCTAAATAATTCTGAAATCTCGTCCATACTAGTAAATTATACAAGATAATTAAAATTCATTTGCCCATAACGAGACTGTAAAACGTGCAATATAAAATAGACCTATCTCCGTTTCTTATCGCAATCGTACATTTTATGTAGATTATTTTACGCTATAAAATACACGCGTTTTGTAGTCGCACGCACTAGTCTGTTTTTCGGGCTATATTTTTTTCGTAGGCCGACTCGATGGTAGGCCTATGCCTCGCGATGACAACTGCTGTATTTTGATGATAGTTGATGTGTATATTAAGTATTTTTTTATATAGGCCTAGTGAATATCCAGGGGAAATAACCAAAAATAATTTCAAACTACTTTCGATATTCATTATGCTGATTTTCATAGCCAACACTACAATAAACAATTCATAATAATCACAGAAAATTATATTGGACTGTTGAAGTTGTCGTAAAGGTTTTATTCTCTAAAACCAACTTTAGGACGTAGGCCTAGGCCTAGTCCTGAGTTTCGATTTAATATGATTTAAGATGCTTATTATTTGGAAAATTATCTTGTGTTTTTAGGGCAAGCACGTGGGAACCAGAATCGAATATTCTTGATCCACAGTTGATTGGAGAATTTGAAGAGAGGTATGTCTACATGTATTATTTTTTTTACTGATACGGTATATTATGAATACTATGCTATTAATATGGGCCAGGTAATAGCGAGGTTTCGCAAATTTACGAAATACGAAAACTAAAACGATTACGTCATAAATTCTTGCAACGTTTGAATAGAACGCCTTGAATATCTGTCACAGTTGGTGAATATTTTAGGATGATCGTCAACGATTCGTAGGTGAAAAATTTGACACATTTTTAAACACATTTTGTAAATTTTAAAAATGGAAGTGTGACGTATCCGTTTTTGTTTTCGTAATTCGTAAATTTGCGAAACCTCACTAATATTCTTTTTAGGACAAAAACCATAAAGTAAGACATGAACAAATTACTGCGGCAAGCCATTATGTTAAAACAGATAATATAGAAATCGCGTCTAGCTGCCGTGAAATTAAAGGAAGCTTTTGGCACTTTGTAGTACGCGGAAGCAGACGACCGGATGTGCAGGGTTCAGTGCGTATTGGCAACATACGATAGATGTGCAGGGTTTGGCGCGTTTTTGGCAATCCTCGCCAGTTATTGGCTGGTCATCAAAACAGTCCTTTCTACGGTTAATTTAAATCTTTCTTAAGTCATAATTTCATATCTAAATCAGCACTTTGTAAATAATTATCTCTAATCCTAATTATGTCTATCGATTTAATGTTTGAAACGAAAGTTCTCTTCTGAATTACTAGAAGTACATTTCATTATGTAGGTCATATGCAATGATGCTTGATTACAAACGTTTTGTGTTTTGTTTTTGTTTCCGGGCAGTCAGACCATAAATTCGCCTTATCATGAAAAGAAAATCATCAGGTACCAAATGCGTATCTTCTGGTGAATTACCATACATGTGTTTATATATTTCGACGATAAAATTGTAAAGCAATACAAAAAACATAATAAAAAGTAATATTTTAAAAACCATACAAACGCAATAATTCAGACTTACTGCAATTGCCTGCAAACCTAGACAAATAATTATTAGGCCTAGCTATCAGGTAAGGTAGATCTATCTCAAAGAAAAATACATTTTTGTTGGACTATGGTGTTTATTGTTTGGAACATCATCTAATTGATTAATCCTTCACTATTATAAGTTACTAAAAGTAAAATTTACACCAGAAATGATCTAAATTTTCACAAGAATATTAGCTGAGACTAGGCTGCCTGTTTTGTCTTGTCAATTCGTCAGTTCCGGATTTGAGAATGACGTGACGTCAGCAAGATGAACTGATATACAAATTGAAAAACGATACTTTAAACATCGTTGAAAGTGATTTTAAAATTCATCATTTAGGATGAATTTGTATCATTATAACGTACCAGGAATTGTACTTGACTCAAAAGCATGATATTAGGCCTACTTTAAAATCAATTTAAGGACAGGCCAATATAGTGTTATATATCGGATAATAGATGGAATACAATTTAAAAAAAGAAGTTCAAAATACATGAATTTTTCATTGTTTAATATAAAACTAAAAAAAACGCGTTGGCAAACGTCGGTGTAATTTTGAACAAACACAAATGCTACGCGCATATAATGACGAGCGTGAGAAAATGTGGTCATATTTTCATTAATGTACGCGCGCGCGTTTTATGTTTCACGCAACCTTGCTATACGCGCGCAAACCAGTGTGTGCCACGAAGTAAATTGAAGTTGAATTATAATTCAGCTTTTTTTCCATGACGGTTATGACACGGAGTTGTTAAGTCAAAACATAGGCCTATTTGTGTTTCCTAAGCTCTCCAAAATCAAACGATACAAATCCACTGTTTACCTAATGACCTATTTCAACAGAATGCCACACTTGGTTAAATCACATTAAATCCCTCATAGATTTACGATACATTTGGCTAATCATATCTGAAGCGCTTTACGAAGAAATCGCCTGAACTTTAAACGACCCCGGTTTGTTTTTTTTTTAACAGTAAATAATAGAATTGAGATTTTTTGGTGATTTTCCCCTCACCGAAGTAACGGTATGCGGATGTTGTGCTTCACGTCATGAAAAATACAGCTGAAATGATAACAAAGTAAAAACTGTTTTGGAAAATAAATCCCTTACCAAATTTCGTCATGTTACCAGGCCTGTATTCCCTATTAAATTATTTCTTCTCTCATGTGGCCCAATATGTGCCAATCTACTTTTATCCTTATGTCATGAATTATAAAAAAATATATTATTTATACGGCCAAATAAAATTAGTACTAGCAACTTAAATGTCTCATACAATTTTGGAGCCACATGATAACATTTACAAGGCAAATACTGTAACGTATGATTGAAAATTCACTCTTTGTGGAGTCACCTGCAAAGGCCTCTCCAAAATCATTAAAATTCACTCCAAACGATTGAAAGTTCACTTCATCGGAGTGAAATCATTCAGTGGTTTGCAGAAATATCACTCTACAAGAGTGGACTTTGAATGCCGATAATTCACGATTTTAAGGGAGGTCCCTCAGGTGTGTCTCTCACTCTCTTAAATTCACTCCAAAAGAGTGAAGTTTCTCACTTTTACAGTAAGAGATTAATGACTTGGTCTTTGTGATTACTTTTTTATATTTTTACGTTATTATTAAGAGAAAATCAATAAAACATGCAGAAGATTGATTATTCTAAGATTAGGACATGGATATATGAAACCATATCTTACTTTATTGTCATATTTTGTACAAATTATATAAACATACAATAAAACTTAATTTTCGAAAAAAATTACAAGCCTAATGTAGTTGTTTGCGTTAGGCAAACATGTTTGTTAAAATAAAATGTTTAATACCACAATTTTTACATTTAAGATACAGAAATAGTAGGCATGTACAGTGCCGTAGCCAGTTTGAGGCAGACGAGGTTTGGTTTTTTTAAGGGGACTCACCCTCTGACCTCCAACAGAGGGTTCCAGTCCCTGGCATTCTACGTGACCCCCAGACTTCGCCTCGTATGTTTTTCAACTCCGACTACGGCCCTGATGTAAATATAGATACCTCATTAAGTACAATATCAACTCAACTCAATTCAACAAACAATTATTTCATCAAAATACAATAAAAAAAAGATACAAAGCATACTTGGACCAACTGAGAAATCTATCAAATCTCAGACGTGAAATGTATAATAATACATTGGCCTTTGAAATATATTTATTTGTGTATACAATAAGCTAGTTTAGGAAGTTTTGAATTTTTAATGGAGGAACATGTCTCATGACATATTGTAATTATTTTTGAACATGACTTTAGTTCAAATAGTAAACTCATCACAAAAATACAATATCAAATCCCAGCCTTACAAATACCCAAGTAATTTGGTCTATTGAAATAGACACATTTGTGATTTTTACTATAAAAATACCGTAACCAGCTTATCACGTTTTGAATTTTAATGGAGAAATGTTGGCTCATAACTTAATTTATTGTAACACTTTAGTATATAGGCTTATAGTGACCTCATCACAAAAAAATATACCAAATACAATTTGTACTATTCGAAATACATTTGTGAATTTTGCTAAAATACCATAAGGCAGCTACGTTATCGCCAAAAATACAGCATTAAACCGACATGAAAATGTTCGGCCTGTTTGAAATGGACAATACATTAGTAGTAACTATGATATCATAATTTTATGAGGTTTTGAATTTTGATGAAGGAATGCGGTCTCATTGCATAATTATTGTAAACACGGCTTATAATAGGCCTACTTCATAGAGTAAACACATCACAAAAATATCAAATCCCGGATGCGAAAATACCACTGCGATTTTCCCTATTGAAATTGATAAATAACTGATTTCCTCGTAGTACAGAAAGCTACGTATTCCTGCATTTTTGTGCCAAATTTTAATTTTTATGCTATTTTTGTCCTTTTGAGGATGCTGGATGCAAACAAGTTAGGTACCATTTTTCCGACTACGACTTTGTCCGCCATTTTGAATTTCAAGATGGCAACCTTTTACTTACATATCACACGGAACATAGTCATCAGTCGTATCAGTGGAAAGGGAATTGCACACTGATCAAAAAGATCCATTACACCTATACGGATAAACAAACAGTTACGGGGATATTAAACTTTTAAATAGTCACATAAACAAATCGAAGTTCAAAGGTCAAAAACTAAATTTCGACAAATACCATCATGTTGGGTATCATGTTATTAAAGCTCTTGTCGTCCTGAGCAATTTTCCACAGCACATGTATACCTAATATTGCACAGTTATCAATATATTTCCAAAAAAGAATGTCAAAAATCTCATAGGCTAATTATACTGTATTAATGATATAGACCTATAATCCACATTTGACTTAAATTTTGAAATATTCTGAAAACTGTAAAGTTAAAGCCAAAATGCATTTAACAACTGTGTTCGGCATTAATAGAGCTTTTATATGACACCCAACATGAGGGTATTTGTAAATTGTTTTTGTTTTGGTCACATGACTATTTAAATAAACGATTAAACTACCGTATTGCTTTATCGGTATAGGTGTAATGGAACTTTTTGTTCAGTGTACAATTCCCTTTCCATTGATACCACTGATGACCAAGTTTCATTTGTTTTCTATTCAAAGGTAGCCATCTTGAATTTCAAAATGGCGGCCGAAGGAGTGGTTAAAAAATGATACCAAACTTTAGTTGTATTTAGCATCACCAAAATGACGAAAATAGCATAAAAAACAATTCTGGCACAAAAATCCAACTGGAACCTCAATTTTGACATGCATTCCGTACCATCAGTAGTACCATAAAGAGGTACAAAGTGTGCGTACGGAAAGGCTAAAAACGCGCGTGCAGTGGGTTAGAAATATGAACGTCCACAGTTTATCTCTACACGCGCATTTCTCTATGCGCACGTATCAGTTCTGTATCTGTGTAGTATCACTGACGATTGTTACTACTACTATGTAATTAGACTAGCAAGCTTATGACGTTTTGAATTTTGACGAAGGAATGTTGTCTCATAACATGATTATAATGTGAACATGACTTCTAATAGCTAATGATTTATTCATCGGTTAAATTCACGACTTTATGTCTCAAAATGTTGAACGAATGCTCAACGATCTTGCACTGTTTACCGAACATGATGTATCACAATGCGAGCGCTCCCAAGCGAACATTAAGCCACATATGAAGATCGTGTGGACAAAATTAAAGGTCCGTTAAAATGAATGCATATTTATCAACAAGACAATCGGGATACTGTACCCTCCCCTAGTTCAGTTTAGTAGATTTGTGTGGGGTACCATGAAAGTATTTGGACTTTCACTTGAGGGTTCCGAGAACGATGCTAGTATGGGCAAGCTTGGTTCAAGACGATGATTTCGCTTAGGAAACAAAATTATCTGGCGTAAAATCCGCTCCGTAATTGGTGAATTGTCATATCTTTACTTAGGTATATGTGTGGGCTAATTGTAACACCTTAATTTAAAAACGTGTACAGTAGCAGATTTGTCTCCCTGTAGCCAGTTGTATAAATGAGCACCGGTGTAGAAATAATATGATCGTTTGTGCTGGAGTAGGAGGTGTACTACGGCATAAGGCTACAACGTAAACACCATAACGTCTGATCCTTACCCGTAAGACAAATGAAGTTCTTTCTTTACTCCATGTTTACAATTAACTGTTTCGTAATAGGATGTTAAATTCAATCATTTACAGCCTTGATATGGATTTTTTAACCATCTTTCAGACTATAGTATTGATTTCCTATTTCTGATTATATAAAATGGTGATTACTAAGCTGCAAGGTGGTGTTTCATCGTTTAAAAATTTCATTATTATGAATTGACCTATTAATTATTCCAATTACCGAATTCGAATGCTGTAGGCCCGGTATTGTTACAGCTTTATGACTCGCTATCGCCGTTTCTAATTGTCTGTTCAAATCATTCACTGCTGGATCCGGGGCTGTAGCGCAGAGTCTGGTTCTTCCATGCGCAGATCCAAAGGAGTACGTCCCCGCCCCCGATTTTAAATATTTTTTTTCATACTGTGTGGCTCTAAAATGCACCAAAAGTCATCTATAGAGACAAATTTTCCCAGGCGCACATATTGCCTTCAATTCACTGTTAAAAGTTCACACCTTGAGATCCAACTTGGCATCACGTCCCTCTTTCTAGCTTCGCTTCATCCGCCACTGTTCTTATAGCAGAGTCACCCTTCCGACGGTAGGGTAAGGTTATTCTCAGTTGAAATTTAACAAGCAAAAATTAAAAGAAAAAAGTCCTATATTTTATTAAGTTCCCAACGGTACAAAATAAAAGTCAAACAGTTGTTGCCTTATTTCACTTTTCTATTTTTAGAAATTACCTTTGGAAATCGAGATATGCCTATATCATTAATATATGCCCCGATGGAAATCTTATATTTGCCTGCCAGGGTAAGGGAGGCTGTAGCCCAAGTGACTGTCCTCCAACTAAAAGCCACTGATCGTATATATAGTCAGTTAAGGAATTTGAAAGGATATTGCATTGAGAGTGTTTGGTGACTCAAGTTGTAATTATTTCTCTATTAGTGTAATTATAAAAGTGACACAAGGCAAGACCATGATACTGCAACATTTAAGCGATTAGATTTCGATTTCGTGGAAATTAACGCTGTGTAAACTGCAAGATAACAAGCAATAAAATGTATCAACTATCATCAGTGAGACGAAGAAGACTCAACTGTTACGCTGAAAAAACGCGCGTAAAGTTAAAAAAATCCGGGCCTTCTATTTGTTGATCTCTGCACGCGCGCGTTTTGAGTCTCTTCACATGCATTTTTCGGTCGCTTAACAGTTTCATTGACAATATCAAAGCACAAATTAGCCTATGGTGCTCTAAATGGAATGAACCATAGTCCTACTTACACCACCCATATGTATGTTGTACTGAGCGCATGGCGCAGTGGTAAATGTCGGTCGATAAGAAGCCCGAGTTCGAAGCCTACCACTAACATTATTGCTTATGTCATTTGGTAAGACGCGCTTAACCTTATTATTTGAACGCGATAACACTAAAATGACACTAACTGAGCTCATCAAACGATTATTTGTCGTTTAGTTTTGATAAAATTCGACTGACGTTGACACAGTAACTTGAAGTTACCATGATCCAGAAACCATAGATGCTCTCATGAAATGTCAGTACTACGAACGACTATGTACGTGTATTTTTGTCCTGGTGTGCGCATGCATTTAGTTTTATTGTATACAAAACAATATAGGCCTAGTTAGTATAGAGCCAATGAACGGATAATAGCCGACAATGTGTTTGATTAATTGGTTTTTAATTTATTATTATTAATATTATAACTATTTTGGCCTAGACATTAATATAGTCTCAACAAGGTTGTCATCAATATTTTTAACAGATAGGTTGAAGTATCATTTTCGGTTTCTATGGATACACTTTTATGGATTTAACCGAAAATCAATATTGAAGACAGCATTTATTATTTAAATGTAATTCATCCGATAGTTCGTACAGAATTTCTCATTTGCGGTTTCTATAATATGTTGATTTCAACTGTATATGCCAAGCCACGTAGATAAACAAAACATTCATGTGCATTCTCGCTTTCGTTCACGTACAATTAATACGAACATTATTATTATGTATATCTTTAAAAAGGTCAATGAAAAAGAAAAATACTTGCGCGTGTTGCCTATATCTGCAATAGGCATATGATGAAAATGAGGGAAATATAGACCTTATATTCATCTCGGATAACATTAATATTGCAGATAGTCTTGTTTTTTTTTCGATGTTTCATTCAAAATGGCAAAATAGAGGGCCTAGATATAGCAAAAAACGTTGCATAATAATTGCTAAAGAGAACCCACCATTTTAAAAGTTAGGCCTTTCAAGTTCCATTGGCCTGGCCTGTGTGGATATTACATCGTCTTGAAATTCAATGTCGTATCCAAAACTAAAGCCCGAGGAATTTTGGTCAGCACACTGCCCCGCAAGGTACTTTTCTTACAGTGTGCGTCAAATTTAAGGCCCGGTTACACCGTCAGAACTTTGCTGGAGTGTTACTGGAGGGTGGAAATTCATCTCCGGTCGTAACCGTTCACCACCGTTCAACAAAAGTTAGCCCATGCTAAGGCAACGCCGTATAAGCTCGGCCACGGCTAATGGTCCCTCCTACCGCTCCGAAAGTTTTAAGCTGCACAAACTATTGCTAGCGGTGAGGAGCGGGAAATTTTCCGCTCTGGCAAAGTTCACCACCCCTCCAACAACGCCCAGTCAAAGTACTTTGACGATGGCGTCCACAGGTTGCGTCCTTCTAAATCCGCCCCTGCTACTAAACCGACTGGACCAGGATAAATTCATCGGGAAATTAGGAAATTAGCACAAATTAGTTGGAACCGTCAAAAATGGATCAGGGAGTCCGACCATAGAGGTAGGCCTATTATACCTCCATGGTATGACCAACCAACAACCTGAACGAATAGGCCAATGGTAGGACCAAGAAATCACTCCAGAGGTGGATCCAGGGTGTCACTTTGGGGGTTGTCAGTGCCCACACGGCCAAAATTTCGGCGTCCCAAATCGCCTACTGGATTCCAACCAGATGACAAGTCCTCTATTTTGACTAGACAAGCAAAAAATGAACGCAGTGGCAGAGATACGGTACAGTATCTTTCCTTCAATTCAAAATCCTAAAGACGCGGTAATTGCCTATTGGTGGCGTGCATTCAGTGATCATATTTGTGGCGATGGGTCCATGGTGTGAACTCTCCCAGCCTATCTGGTTCCCTGTGAATAAAATGATTTTCCTAGCTAATAAATTGTTATATCAAAGTTACTAAGGCGAAAAAACAATTTCCAACCATTTTGTCAGTTTTTTTTGCTATTTTTTGGTGTTCAGCTTCCCTATCCCCTGTACCGGCGGTGTTTTTGATGTGGTCCTCCACCATTTGGGTGTTTCCACAACACGGAGTGAAACCCAGTGGATCCACCACTGCACTTTGTGTAACTTATAATCCATAACTACCTTACAGTAAACTTAATGGGGACCGACCGGCTTATGTAACTGGTTGACTATTCAACCTACACTGTAAAAAAAATGCACTGAACAAAACGTGAAAGGTCCTGGCAGCCAGGATGCCAAGAAAATTCCGTAAATTTTACGGGTATTTACCCGTAAAATTTACGAGATTTTCTTGG